>JAODAL010064725.1:0-18575 GCA_025379985.1 Phyllomedusa bahiana
ACCGAAAACCCATCAAAAATGCACCAAAACGCTCCGTGTAAAGCAGCTTTATAGTGTAGTTTATTTTAGCAGTGGCGGGTGCGAGAACAAGGGACATTTTTTAAGCGGATATTGTATGTGGGCTGCTGGGGGCTTAGTGCCAGGGCTGATTTTTATTCCCAGTCCGGCCCTGCCGTGTATACTATATATACACAGCCCTGAGAATACTATATGTGCGCAGTGCAGATGTACAGCCCTGGGTGTATGTGCACAGCACCGTGTATACTATATATACACAGCCCTGAGAATACTATATGTGCGAAGTGCAGATGTACAGCCCTGGGTGTATGTGCACAGCCCTGAGTATAGTGTATGTACAGCCCTGAGAATACTATATGTACACAGCACCGGTTAACTATGTACACAGCACCGGGTATACTGTATGTGCACAGCCCTGAGTATAGTGTATGTACAGCCCTGAGAATACTATATGTACACAGTGCAGATGTACAGCCCAGGCTGTATGTGCACAGCACCGTGTATACTATATGCAAACAGCCTGAGTATAGTGTATGTACAGCCCTGAGAATACTATATGCACACAGCCGAGTATACTATATGTACGCCTGAGCATACTGTATGTACACAGTGCAGATGTACAGCCCTGGGTGTATGTGCACAGCCCTGAGTAAGTGTATGTACAGCCCCGAGAATACTATATGCACCAGCACCGGGTATACTGTTGTGCACAACCCTGAGAATATATATGTACCACAGCACCGGTATACTGTATGTGCACAGCCCTGAGAATACTATATGTACACAGCCTGAGTATAGTGTATGTACACAGTGCAGATGTACCGCCCTGGGTGTAAAGTGCACAGCACCGGGATACATTTTTGCACACAGCCTGAGTATAGTGTATGTACAGCCCTGAGTATACTATATGTACACAGTGCAGATGTACAGCCCTGGGTGTATGTGCACAGCACCGTGTATACTATATGCACACAGCCTGAGTATAGTGTATGTACAGCCCTGAGTATACTATATGTACACAGTGCAGATGTACAGCCCTGGGTGTATGCACACAGCACCGTGTATACTGTATGCACACAGCCTGAGTATAGTGTATGTATACAGCCCGGGCTATATATGTAAGCACCGGGTATACTGTATGTACACAGTGCAAATGTAGAGCCCTGGGTGTATGTACACAGCCTGAGTATAGTATATGTACAGCCCTCAGTATACTGTATGTACAGCACTGGGTATATGTACAGCACCTGGTATATTATATGTACACAGTGCAGATGTACAGCCCTGGGTGTATGTACACAGCACCGTGTATACTGTATGCACACAGCCCGGGCTATATATGCACAGCACCGGGTATACTGTATGTACACAGCACTGGGTATATGTACACAACACCGTATATTTCTGTATGTACACAGCACCGGGTATGTGTTTCACAGCGTTGGGTATAATGTATGTACACAGCACTTGGTATATGTACACAGCACTGGGTATATGTACACAGCACCGGTTAAACTGTATGGACACAGCAAATTGGTATATGTACACAGCACTGACTATATGTACACAGCACCGGGTACAGTGTATGTACACAGCCTGAGTATACTGTATGTACACAGCAATGGGTTTATGTACACAGCACAGGGTATACTATATGTACACAGCACCGGGTATACCGTATGTACACAGCACTGGGTACACTGTATGTACACAGCACTGGGTATATGTACACAGCCTCCAGTATACTGTATGTACAGCCCTGGGTATATGTACACAGCACCTTATATACTGTATGCACACAGCACCAGGTATACTGTATATACACAGCATCAGGTATACTATATGTACACAGCATCGAGTATAGTGTATGTATATAGCACCAGGTATGTGTACACAGCACCGGGTATACTGTATGTACACAGCACCGAGTATACTATATGTACAGCCCTGGGCATATGTACACAACACTGGGTATACTGTATGCACACAGCAGCAGGTATACTGTATATATATGTATACAGCACCAGATATACTGTATGTATACAGCACCGGGTATATGTACACAGCACCGGTTACACTGTATATACACAGCACCGAGTATACTGTATGTACACATCCCTGGGCATATGTACACAACACTGGGTATACTGTATGCACACAGCACCAGGTATACTGTATGTACACAGCTCTGGGTATATGTACACAGCACCGGGTATACTATATGTACACAGCACCGGATATACAAAATGAAAACAGCACCGGAGATACTGTATGTACACAGCCCTGAGTATACCATATGCACACTGCACTGAGTATACTATATGTACACACCACTGGGTATACTGTGTGTACACAGCACAGGGTATACTGTATGTACACAGCCCTGTGTTTATGTACACATCACTGGGTATACTGTATGCACACAGCACCAGGTATACTGTATGTACACAGCTCTGGGTATATGTACACAGCACCGGATATACTGTATGTACCCAGCACTGACTATTCTATATGTATACAGCACTGACTATACTTTATGTACACAGCACTGGATATACTTTATGTACACAGCACCGGGTATAATGTATGTACACAGCACTTGGTATATGTACACAGCACCGGTTAAACTGTATGTACACAGCAATGGGTACACTGTATGTACACAGCACTGGGTACACTGTATGTTCACAGCACCAAGTATACTGTAGACAAAGACCCAGTTACTGTATGTAACAGCACCCGCTATAATACACAGCACCGGGGGGATACTATATGTACATAGCTCGGGGGATATTTTAAGAAAGCATTGGTAATGTAAAGATGGTAACTATAGACACGCGCTGGGGGAATTGTTTGTAACAGCACCGGGGGATAGTTTGTACACAGATGGGTATAGTTTTCCCCCCGGGTTTTTTTATGTAAAACTGGGTATAGTAAAGTAGGGATTGTATGTCAACCCTGGGTATACTGTTGTAACCCGCACGGGGTTTTGAACAGAACCGTTATATGTATGCAACAGCACCAGGTTTTTGGGGATAACAGCTAGGGAATTATATGTACCGCAAAGGGTATGTGTACACAGTCCGCGTTTTTAAAGTAACACACATTTAAAGGTAGTACAAGCAACAATATGTGACCCCGCAGGGGGGAAAGTATGACAAGCCCCGGGTATAGTAAAGAATGGGTTAGTGTATGTACAAGAGAGTATGCAATGTACAAGCCCCGGGTTATTACACCCCAGGTATACTGTATTGATGCCCCGGGTTTGTACACAGCATGGGGACACTGTATGCACAGACCGGTATACTATAGTAACAGCCCTGGGTTATGTATACAACCCCGGTCAAAGTACACAGCAGGTATACGTTGTAGCCTTGACTTACTAAATGTACACAGCACTGGGTATATGACACAGCAGGGGGTAACGTTGTACACCCCATGACCTACTATATGTACACAGCACCGGTTAGCTTTGTACACCCCCTTTGACTTTATATATGACACAGAAAGGGGTATTGAACACGCCCTTATATACTATTGTACCAGCACCGGGGAAATACTGTTGTACACCCCCCTGGGAATAATTTTTTTCCGCACGGGTTAGTGTTTGTCACACCCCGAGGTTTGTGCACGCATGGGTATATGTATTACACACCCTGAGTATAATTGCACAGTAAGATGTGCAGCCATGGTTATGTAACAGCCCTGGTAACTATAGTACCCCCCCCGGGTTATAATGCCACAGCCGGGTATATATTGAACCACTGGGTAACTTATGTACAAGCCCTGAGTAAACTATATGTCCAGCCCGGGGTATACTTTTTGTACAAACCCCCCACCAGGTATACTGTATGCCCAAACCCCGAGTATCAATCACACTGCATGAGTATACTAATGTAACACCCCGGGTTTTATACTGTTGAAAAGCCTTGATATGTTATATGCCAACAGCACGGGGTTCATATGTACCCCGTCCTCAAAAAACTACTGTACCAGCCCCGGGGTATGCTGTAGTAACATCCCGGGGATATACTATATGTACACAGCATCCGTATATTATGTACACGCATTGGTACTGTTATTCACAGTCCCGGGTATAGGTCACAGCAAGGTAACTGTAGTACCAGCCCTGAGTAAATAATGTTAAGCACCGGGTTACGTATGTAAAAAAATGCAGGGGTATATATACCACAGGGGTATATGTATTTTCACAGCACGGGGATATGGCACAGATCGAATTACAATATTACACAGCATGGGGTTATGTATGTACACACCGGGGTTATGTTGTAACAGCACTTGGTATACTTTGTACACGTGCAGATTGCCCTTAGTATTTTACACCACCAGGTATATTATTGTCACAGCACCGGATATCTTTTGTCCCCCCGGAATATACTATATTACACAGACGGGTTACTATATGTACAATGCAGATGTACCCCCTGGGTCTATTTTACCAGCCCCGGGTATATTATTTTTGTACCGCCCCGGGGGTTACTTATGGTAACAGTATATAACATTGTGTACTTGTATATATACTGTATATTATCAGCACCGGGTATTTATGTCCCCAAACCCGAATTAGTATTGTACAAGCCCTGGTATACTGTTGTAACACCCCAAGGTTATGTATGTACACACCCCGGATAACTATATGTACACAGCATCGCTTAAACATATGTACACAGCACTAGGTATATTCTGTATTAGCCCTAAGTATACTATATGTACAAAGCTTCAGGTATAATGTAGTACACACCCCGGGATAAACTTTATGAAACCAGCCCCGGGATCGTTGGCACAGCCCTGGCATCTTATGTACCAACAGGGGGTTATGTACAAGCCCTGACAACGTATGTAACAGCTGATATATATTGTACAACCCCAGAGGTATTATATATATATTTAATATATAAGTTTTGTGTTGTGTCGCAGACCGAGTTATTGATATACAGTTGGGGTATACTAAATAACAAAAACTGGGTTACTGTAACACACAGCCCTGGGTAACTAATGTAACAGAACGGGGTATACTGTGAAACCAGCCCGGGGTGTACTATATGCCAGAACTGGGTTTATGTGCACACAAGCACGGGGTTTACTATTTACCCAGGTATAAACCCCTTTCAAGTTACATCCAGGTCTTTGGGGCATTACCCATAAAAATATTCAAGGGTATCTTATCATCTAGGTATGCTTAATATAGGGTTTAGATATTTTTTTTTAGTAATTTATAAAAGTTATGTTTTAACAGGGATTTTTTTTGCGTATAATTGGGTTTAAAATCCCCTGTTATTAAAATTTTTTAGATTTTAGGGCTGCATAGAAAAGGAACCCACATAGTAGTAATAGATAGCAAAAAAAAAACGATTGTTTTTCCCCCCATGGGTTGTTTTTCCCTGCCCTGAGTGCACCCCCCCCT
Source organism: Phyllomedusa bahiana (assembly GCA_025379985.1). Taxonomy (NCBI): domain Eukaryota; kingdom Metazoa; phylum Chordata; class Amphibia; order Anura; family Hylidae; genus Phyllomedusa; species Phyllomedusa bahiana. The sequence goes on from JAODAL010064725.1 coordinate 5,444, forward strand.
GGCCCCCCAACTTGTCCCCGCCCTCATGGACCCCCTCCCCTCTGAGCCCCACAACTTGTCCCTGCGCCTCATTGACCCCCCCCACCCTCTAGGGCCCCTTGCTATGTCCCTGCACTCAGTGGACCCCCACTCTCTGGGCCCAAAAGCTATGTTCGACTGGTGCTCTCCCCGTCCTCTGGGGCCCTTTGCTTTGTTTCCCGCCCTAGTGCCTCCTCGTCCTCTGGGGCCCCTAGCTTTGCCCCTGCACCGAGGGGATCCCCTTTCCTCGGGCCCCCCCAAAACCGAAAGTTCCTGAAACCTGAGTAATCCCTCTCCCCTTGGGCCCCCAAAGCTATTTCCCTGAACCTATTTGGCCCCCCCTCACCCCGGGGCCCCTTTGCTATTTTCCCTGAAAATAGTTGAACCCCCTCCCCCTTTGGGGCCCCCTTTTCCAAATTTTCCCGGGCCCTATTGGGGACCCCCCCCCCCCACTGGGCCCCATTAATTTGTTGTGCACTAGGGGAACCCCCTCACCCCCCGGGGCCCCCACAAAAATTTCCCCGGGCCCTTCATTTTGGACCCCCTACCCCCTTGGGCCCCCCCTTTTTTATCCCCCCGCTCCATGGACCCCCTCACCCCCGGGGCCCCCAAACAACTTTGGGTCCCTGCCCCCCTCAAGGGGTGGTAGGACCCCCTTTTTCCCTCTGGGGGGCCCCAAAAAACAACAAAGTCCCTTGCCCCCCCGGTGGGACCCCCATCCACTTGGGGCCCCAAACAACTAGGTCCCGGGCCCTAAAGTGGACCCCCCCCACCACGATGGCCCCCAACTTTTTTCCCTGCACCCCCCCCGGGGCCCCCCCCCCCCCCCCCCCATCACCCTCTGGGCCCCCTTTGGCTTTTTCCCCGAAACCTGAGTGGAGCCCCCCTCACCCCTCTAGGTAGTCCCCCAAATGGGGCCCAAGCCCCCTTTCCCCTTTATTTTAAAACCCCTCACCCTCGGGCCCCATAACTTTTTCCCCTGCACCTCAGTTGCCCCCCTAAACCCTCGGGGGCCCATAGCTATTTTTCCTGCCCCATGGGGGGCCCCCCTCATCCTCGGGGGGCCCTTAGCTATTTTCCCCTGCCCTCAGGCCCCCCTCACCCTCTGGGCCCTTTAGCTATTCCCCCTGACCTGATTTAAACCCCCTCACCCCCCGGGCCCCCTGGGCCCTACTATGCCCCTGCACCTATTGACCCCCTAAAACCCTCTGGGCCTATAGTTTTTTTCCCGCACCTAAAGTGGACCCCCCCCCCCCTTTGGGGCCCCATAGCTTTTTCCCAGCCCCCTCTTTGGAAACCCCTTCACACCATAGACTTTGATGAAATATCACTAGAATATGCCATCCAAGTCTGATAATTTTGGGGGGTTCCCACCTCCTGGGACCTGCCCCTTTTTTGGGAAGGGGCCCCCAAAAAATTTACGCCTCCTTTCGGTCTTTTGGGAGTTCAAAATTACAGTTTAAACCCAAATTTCCCCCCTGTAACTGGGAAATTTCCCAATTGAGCAGAAGGAGATCTTTGTACAAGCACGTTTAAAATCATCATTTTTGAAATGAAAAATTTGGGGCCCCCTGTTCGCAAGGTAAGTACAAAACCAAAGGGGTGGTCCCGAAACCCATCAACTTGGGGATTTCCTATAATTTTAACTTTAAAAGTCAAATTATGGAAACCCCCCTTTTTTAAACCCGGTGTGACCACAGTAACAATGTGTATCCCCGGGAAAAACCATCTATCCTTTTGGGGTAAGTTTCCCTTTTCTCGGTTGGTTTTGGGTCGGTTTTTCACTGCACACCTGTCCAGTCCCTCAGCCATTTATATTTTTCACTTCACCCCCTTTTGGCCATTAGAATTTTATGCAAATACAGGGGGGCCCTTTTCCCTTCAAAGGGGCCCCCTTTACGGCCCCCAAAAAATTCCCTTAACTTTTTACCCCCCCCAAACCCAGCTTATGGGGCCCAAAAATTTTATCCCGGCCTCCTGGTTCATGAAAAAGGGTACAAAGCTTGGGAATCCAAAACCCCCTGTCAAAATACCCCGTCCAAACTGAATCCTTAAAACCCCTTGTCCCCCACGAGGTTTTTTTTTTTGGGAAAAAGTTTTTAATGTGGAATTTTTGATCAAATTTTTTTAACGGATTTACAGTCAGAAGTCCCATTAATCTCTATGGGTTTGGACACGGATCTGACATAGAAATTTTTGGGACGTGTTTTTTTTACCTAAAATACTGTGGAAAGAATGAACATGTTCCAAGATTTTAATAAAAATGGTGGTTTGGAAATCTGTCCTATTGAAAATCCGAGTTGTGTGGACTACAACTTGGATTGTCAACTGAGGTCTATGGGGATGCTTTTCAGTCGATTTTTGACAGTTTTGAAAATCCAACTGGAAAGGCCGGCTGTGCAGGCGGACCTTAAAACTGGCAGGTGGGGGGAGCTAGAACTATTAAAGGGTTTGTCCACTTTTTAAGAAAACTAAATGCCAGCCCCTTTAGGGGCTCATAAGAAAAAAAAAAACAAAAAACATTACTCACCTACCTCCGTTGCCCAGTTCCAGCGCTGCATCTCTCTGGTCTTCTGAACGGTGACATCACACTGCAGGTGCTGATTGGCTGCAGCGGGTCAGTGTCTCTACTTACAAACACTGTTCGGAGCTGTTCACCCCTTTAACAACATAGTTTTATACTCTGCACATCAGGATGGTTTGTCACCCAACATCTGTTACACATGAACGGAAGTAAAGTAACAACAGAGTACAGTAAAAGTGCACACATCTTGCTGGTTTTTTAATGATCAGAGAGGTTCTGATGTCATCGCTCTCGTGTTTTGTAATGAAGTCACATGTCCATGTCTCCTCAATTCCAGTAAGTGTGTCAGCCACTTGCAGATTAAGTAGTTACACATGTGGTGTAAAATATAGTGTAATCAAGACCAACACTGAAGACACGCCAGTGCCTCCCCTGTCTGCTGGGGGCTGTTTTTATGCGGGAGAGCTCACTGGATGTTTCGTCAAGCAGTTGCGATAATAAGATAAAATAAAATTATTTTTTGTGGAAATCAAAAAAAGATTGCAGCCATAAAATGAGGCGTTCCATAACACTGTGTATAACAAACCTCATGTCTCCTGCCTGGTCACATATCATTATTACATGAAATGCAGCAGTGAGAGGCTGGGTCATACTATAGACATTGCAATATCTAACCAATGAGTATATTTGCCTGTCTGTCTGTCTATCTATCTATCTTTCAATCTATCTATCTATATCTGTCGTCTGTCTATCATGTTATCCCATATTATCTATCTATTATCTATCTATCTATCTATTCTCATATCTATCTATTTATCTATCTCTGTCTGTCTAACACATATCTAAACTATAAATCAATCTGTCCATCTATGTCTGTCTATCTATCTATCTATCTATCTATCTATCTATTGATCTCATATCTATCTATTTATGTATCTATTTATCTCATATCTAAACTATCTATCAAGCTGTCCATCTATGTATTTTCTTCTTTCATCTATCTTTTTATTTATTTATGTATCTATTATGTCTACCGATCTATCAATCTCATATCTATATATGTATCTATCTCTGTCTAACTCATATCAAAAACTATCAATTCGTCCATCTATGTCCTATGTCTGTCTATCAATTCTCTGTCTGTCTATTGATCTCATATCTATCTATTTATGTATCAATCTATCTCTCTATCTCATATCTAAACTATCTATCCATCTGTCCATATTTTAATATCTAATCTATCTATTCTATGTATCTATAGCGTCTGTCTATCCCATATTATCTATCTACCCAAATTTTTTTAAATGTGTCTATAGCTGTCTGTCTATCCCATATTATCTATCTATCTATTTATTTATGTATCTATAGCTGTCTGCTATCTCAAAACTGAACTATAAATCTGTCCATCTATGTTTATCTATTATCTACCTCTTCTATCTATCTCTATCTATCTATGTATGTATATCTATCTATTTATGTATGTATCTATCTCTGTCTGTCTAACTCATATCTAAACTATCAATCAATCTGTCCATCTATGTCTATCTATCTATCTATCTATCTATCTATCTCATATCTATCTATCTCAAAATCTATCTATCTATCTATCTATCTATCTGTCTATCTATCTATTGATCTCATATCTATTTATGTATCTATCTATTTCTCTATCTCATATCTAAACTATCTATCAATCTGTCCATCTATGTCTATCTATCTATCTATTTATCTATCCATAACTGTTGAAGCTCCTGAGCCACTATGCTATTTTGATATACATGGCCCAGACCCCCCATATATCACTTACTATTTACAGTATGCTGTCCCCTTATATGGCAGAGAGTCCTATGGACCCCCTGATGCCACAGGAGCCAGCTAAAACCTCTGCACCCCTTATAGCTACATTACTGGTAACATGATGGTTGTCCTGTCACATGTAACAAGTATCACATTATCAGGGCAGGTTTTCAAGCTCTGGATGTAAACTAGAATATGTTTATTCACTGACAACAAGCAGAGATCATAAAAATTATGGAAAACTGAAACACAAAGAACATTGCAAAACTTTTCATCGTCCCACACACTGCATCATTCCCATCATCCCTGGGTCCAGAAATTCTAATCTTCATATAATATACACAAAGTAGTACTCTTATCATCCTTGTCTCAGGTGCTTATGGCCTATTCTCCCTATTTTACACACAATGTATCATTGCCATCATCCTTGTCCCAGGAGCTCACAGTCTAATCTCCTTATCCTACACAAAATGTATCACTCCCATTGTTCCCGTGCCTACAAGCTCAGAGTTTAATCTCGCATGCAATGCACTATTCCCATCATCCTTGTCCTAGGAGCTCACAGTCTAATTTCCTATATGCTACTCAATGTATCACTCTCATCATCTCTGTCCAAGGAGCTCACAGTCATATCTCTTTACAGTGCATCACTTCCATCATCCCTGTTTCATGAGATTACATTAAAATCTCTTTATCTTAAACACAGTGTATCACTCCCATAATTTCTGACACAGGAGCTTACAGTCGAATCTTTTTATCTCACACACAGTGTATCATTCCCATCATCCCTGTCCCGGGAGCTCACAGTCAAATCTCCTTACACACAGTGTATTATTCCCATCATCCCTATTCCAGGAGTTTACAGTCGAATCTCCTTTTCTTGCACACAGTGTATCATTCCCATCATCCAAGTCGCAGGAGCTCACAATTAAATGTCTTTACATACAGTGTATTACTCCCTTTATCACTGTCCCGAGGGGTGTAGCTAGGCAGTTTTACTTGTGGATTATGCCCCAGATAAAACTGCCACTGACCCAAACCAGCAATATGTCCACAGGTCAGATTGCCAGTCCATTGCTGGCTTCCGGGCCGCTGCTGTGGGCCCAGAGCACAGGTGTTTTTTCAACTGTATATATGTCCTCTGGATACGTATACACTTGAGGGCTACTGCAGAGCAGGGGTACTCCGGTGGGTCACAAGCAGGCTTGCGGATCACCGGAGTATAAGGCACAGGTGTCGTGAGAATGTCATCATACTGCTTGCTTGGCATAATGACATCACGGCGCCTGTGCAGAAATACAGAGAGCAGTGTGTCCTTTGTCTGGAGAATGGGAAGAGGTGAGTACTATTATTTTTTTTATTTTTAATTGGTCATATAGACCTACCTACAGAATGGGGATCTCTATAGCCTACTGGGAGACATATAGATCTACCTATAGTCTGAGGAGCCCTATAACCTACTGGGATATATATATACCTACCTACAGACTGAGGAGCCCTACAACCTACTGGGGGACATATAGACCTACCTACAGACTGGGGGGGCTATAATCTACTGGAGGGACATATAGACCTACCTACACACTGGGGTCGCTATATTCCTATTGCCTACTGGGAAGACATATATACCTACCTACATACTGAGGAGCCCTATATACCTATAAACTTCTGGGGTACATATAGACCTGTTAAAACATAACTTTTAGTAGGCTATCTAAAATTATACAATCTAAACCCCTATAAATTACCACTACATACCTAGATGATACAGCATACTGTGTACTATCCGTCAGTGGAGTATTCGCCCACCACTAAGTTCAGTGATTTTTCATGGACTAAAGATTTACATCTATTTGTGCGTAAGCTCGTGGCACAAATTTTTTTAAAAACCCAAAGATGAAATTGAATGCCAAAAAAATTGGGGGTGTCACAAAAACCCCCAAAAACTTGGGGGTATACTTATTTTGGGTGTCCCTTATGGAGGGGAAGAAAAAAAGAGGGACAAACAAAATTAAAAACTAAAAAGTAGGAAAACCCCCCCCCAAAGCCCAACGGGATCCCACTTAAAAATTTTGATTTAAAATTTTGAAAATAGCCCTCAAAAGAACCGTGCCCTTGGTAAACCAGGGGTTTTACCATCCATAACAATCTTAATAGAGGGGGAATTAAAAACATTTTTCAACCCGGGAACGGGAAAAGGCCCAATAAATAAAAATAAAACCCCCTTCCGAAAAGGGGGGGAAATTTTATTTTAAAAATTAAATCTAAAATTTTGGTAAAAAAGGGAGTTTTAACGATCTTCTAAAGGAAAAAGGGCCCTTTAATGCCCTTTTACCCTTCAACCCAAACCCCAACCCCAACCTTTATTTTTGGAAACTAAAAAAGGATATTTGTGGGGGGTTTAAGGGGATAGGCTTGATATCAAATACAGAATTCAAATTTATGATCCCCTTCCCTAATCCCCAAATACCTAAAATTCACTCGATTCCTAAGATCCATAAGGTTATACCCCCTAAAAGGAAACCCAAATAGTCTCAGGTGTGGGATAAATTTTACGCAAAAATGTAGGGTTTTATATAGACAAATATCTTAAAAGGACTTTGTAACCAGGGTTCCCATCTTACATAAGAAAACCCTTTGATTTTTTGGGCGAGATTGGGGGGGATTACATCAAAAAAGAATACTTTTGGGGCCTATAGATGTAAAAGCCTATTAGTAAACCCCCACAAAAAAACGGCTTTCGGGCAGTAAAAAAATTTTTTGTCAAAAGAAGTAAAAATTTCCGGGCCAAAATTTGCTTTTGTCATCAAATTACTTGTTTTTGGTGCTAAGACATAATTATTTTGTCTTTGCAACAAGACCTTCCACCACCCCGGGGGCACCGCAATGGGGACCCCTTGCGCTCCCCAAATATGAAAAAAAAAATCTGTTCCGGGGCCGGTGGGAGGCCCACCTTGGTTCCCAATCGGGGGATGATCAAGGGGCCCCCCCCCAATTTCCTATTCGGGGGGAGGTACTTTAAATGACATCATCATTCTCGGGGAAAGGGTACAAGGCTTCACTTTGAGGATTTTGTTGCAAAAAACTCAATAAAAAAAAAATTTGGGCATGAAATTTCCCAATTTGAAATGCCGGTAAAGATGTCTACCCTTCTTGGATGTCCTTATCATTTTAAAAACTCAAATGGGGAAATTCAAAAACAGACATGTATAAGGGAAACCTACAGCAACTAACAAACTTAAACACTGGGAAAGTTTTCCCTCCATGCCCTGTAAAAAGAGGAATACCGAAAAGGGGCAAATTTTTTGAAAGGTTTAAAAGGAAAAATTTTTCCAGAATAGGACTTTAGGAGAAAATCAGGGATGTTTAAAAGAGATTTTGAATCGAGGATATCCCTCAAAAATCCCTGGAATCAGCCTTCAGGCCCTGCACAAAAAAAGAAAAGGGCAACTTTGCTAAAAAAAACAAAAAAACCCCAAAAAAGGAAAAATAAAACACAAAACCCGAACCCCAAAAAAAAAGGGACGGGGGATAGGTTTCCAACTTTTGGTTGAAAAGAAATCTAGAAGTTGTAACCCCCTTCTCCCAAAAATTTCTGGGGAATCTTAATGTTGGATCAGGATCTAAAGGGATATCTTCCCTCAACCCCTTTGATAACTTATCGGGGGGGTAATTTTATCAGGGTAGGGTGATCCATAGTCATTATCATCAATAAACCCCCTTTAAGGACGTGGGGTTTGGAAAAAAGAAACCCCCCCAAATTTGGGATTTTTAAATGTGGGCAGAGAGTGAAAACCTGCCCATAAAAACAACCAAAATAAATCCTTCACAAGCCCCCCTAATAAAAAAAATTTTTTCATTCGTGTTTTGGGTAACTGTAGGACCGAAGGAGTTACTACCTGTGTAAATGCCCCCCGCCCCACTCAATTAAATTTGGAAAAAAAAGGAAATATTTTTAAAAAAAGAGTGGGAAACATCTGGGGGAAAATACGAAATAAAAAAAAGGAGAAAAAACAAACGCCCTTTTTTTTAGCCCCACATGGGGGGGGAACATCATAATTTTGGGGAATGGGGAAACCAGCGTTTTTTTTATCTTAAAGTCGTGAGAAACCCTCCCCCAGAAAAGAGGGGAGTGGGGAAAACGAATTCGGATGTAAAGAGGCCCAATGGGGTCTTTTCGTTATGGGTTCGGGGGTTTATCCAAAGGGCCCCAAAGAGACTTTGCAATTTGGTTTTCTTTTATTGAATAGACCCCTTTTTTTGGGTCCCGTTCACCTTTTCTCGTCTTGTTTTCCACTCTCCATGGAGGAAACCCCTTTTGATTTTTCAAAATCTGACCATTGGGCAAAGTAAACAATAACTATTAAACATAATTTTTTCATTATTAATTTATTGACTACCTACAGTCGAAAAATTTAATTCCCGATGAGGACAGTAATGTCCCCCTAACCCCCCGAAAAAAACAATGGCCCCGTATTAACCCTTTATAAAAATATGTGTGTTCCCATTGTATGGTAATTGCCTTGGGAAAATTCTGAGAACTGAGGCGATACTTCCCCCGCCCAAAGGCTTGTTTTTCAATATACATTTGAATAAAAGGGGTTGCGTCCGGGGAACGAGTGGGACTCGCCGGTTTTGATCTCTTGCCGCTGTTTTGCAGTATTGGGGGTCAGGGGCGTTTGGGGGCTCCGGCAAAAGAGAATTTAAGGGTGCTTTTTTTATGTGCCATGACCCGGGATTGGCCGGGAAAAAACATGTTTTTCTTCTTTTCAGACAAGCCAGTGAAGTTTTTTTGAACGCCGGGCCCCCGCATAGTTTTTTTCCGGGTTTAAAGACAAGCGCAGTGCTGTTTTTTGGCGGCACTAACCGGGGAAAAGACATTTTTTTTTTCCGGGGGTATGCCAGTTTAACACCGGGAAACCCCGGGGAAAACAAAAAATGGGGGATACGCGCACACACGTTTTAGGAACCCGCAAAAGGGGATAATCTAATATATAACCCAAAAAGGGAACGTTGGGGGCCTTGTTTTTTTATAAAAAATTTTAGGGGCCATTGAAAGTAAAATTTTAAAGGGGAAACCGGAAGAAATTGGGACTGTTTTCCCTCTTTTTCCTGGTGCCAGCCCTAAAACCCAAAGGGGGGCGTGGGGGGTATCCTTCCTATACCCTATATGTGTTGTTAAAATAGGTTGTTTATGCGTTTATAAAGCGTACTCTTTATTCCCCCACGAGAAGAGTGTTTTGAATCCCCTGATGAACCCCCAAAAAGGGGTGGGGGGGAAAAACGCGTCGGGATGGGTTTTGGAAAAAAGGGTTTTTTTAAATACACAAAAATATAGTAAATATTTGCCCTGTCATAAAAGCGGAGCCCCCCTTTATCGGGGCGAATCCCCCACTACGGATAGTACAATTTGGGTTTGTATAAATCTAGGAAATTTTAAGTGGGAAATTTTATGGGGGTTTTTAGATTGTAAAATTTTTTTTAGAAGCCAAAAGTAAAAGTTATTTTTTAACAGGGATTATTATTTGAAAGTGAAATTTTTTAAATCCCTGTTTATATGGGAATTTGTAGTTTTTACATATAACCTACCAAACAAACGGGGGTCGCATATCCCTTACCTCCCTGGGAAGACATAAACCAACCTACAAAACTGAGGGGGCCCTAAAATTTACGGGGGGAAAATAAAAAACCCCTACAAAAGGGTTGAAACCAAGAATTTTCTATACCCCCTATATAAAAAAGACACAAAAGATTGTTTTTTTCTCACAAAATCTGAAAATTGAAATAAGAATAAACCTTCCCCGTTTTGGGCCCAAATTGGGAACCAAAAAATTTTTTATATTTCCCCAAAGGGCCAGAATAATGAGAGGGGAAATTTTTTTTTTAAGGGGCATTTTTGTTTACTTTTTTTAAAAAGGGCCCAATTTTAACGCCTATAGTGACCATAAGTTGGTAAAAACCCGTGTACACGGGGCCCCCCTACAAAAAGACTAAAATATTACCTTTCATAAGTGACCAAAAGTGGAAACCCACCAGGGGTTAAAACAGGCTCTGCTGACATATGAGGTTTACAGTGCATTTTACTTTCTTTACGGGTTAAGTTTTTCTGAAAAATTTGAAGACTTTCCCCTTTTGTTCTGCATCTGGTCCAGACCGCCATGTTTGACTTTCCCCCGGCCCACCACCTTTTCCCTTAAATTTTGGGTACTCATATAACCCAGGCAGGCTTATGGGTAGGTTATGGGGGGCCCCCATATGGGTTTAGGTGGGCGGGGTTTCAGGTAGGCTAGAAAGGCCCTTATAATTAGGCAGGGTTTAGGTAGGCTATAGGGGTCCTTATAGGTAGGCAGGCAGGTCTTAGGTCAGCTATAGGGGCCCATATAGGTAGGCATCATTGAGGCAGGCTCCAAAAAAATTATTGTAAAGAAATAATTAACTTACCTGTTTCTCACGATCCCCTGAAACGACAAGCTCCCAGTCAGCCTCTGTGAGGCCCACATAGGTAGATAGCCTATAGGTGGGCCCACATATGGGAGGTTTGGTAAAGGTTAAAAATTTGGGTTTTAGGGGGGGACCAAATAGGCAGACTGGGCTTTACCTTTTGGGTATAAGGGGCCCATATAGGGATCAGGGGTTAAAGGGACTTTTATAGGGGGGGCCATATAGGTAGGCAGGGTTTAGGTAGGCTATAGGGCCCCATATAGGCAGACAAGGTTTAGACTATAGGGAGTTCATATAGGCTAGCAGGGTTTAGGCTATAGGAGGCCCATATAGGCAGGCAGGGATTAGGTTTGGGCTATAAGGGGCCCCTTTCCGGTAGGCCCATATAGGGAGGGGAGGGGTTTAAAGGGGGAAAGGCCAAAATGGGCCATACAGGTAGGCAGAACAGGGTTTAGGTAGGCTATAGCATCCCTTATAGGTAGGCAGGGTTTAGGTAGGCTATAGGGCCCCACATAAGCAAGCAGGGTTTAGGCTATAGGGGTTCCATATAGGCAAGGAGGCTTTAGGCTATAGAGCCCCATATAGGCAAGCAGGGTATAGGCTATAGGAGTCCCATTTAGGCAAGGAGGCTTTGGGTAGCTATAGGGGGTTATATATGCAGGCAGTGTTTAGGTAGGCTATAGGGGGCTATATGCAGGCAGTGTTTAGGTAGGCTATAGGGGGCTATATATTCAGTGTTTAGGTAGGCTATAGGGGGCTATATGCAGGCAGTGTTTAGGTAGGCTATAGGGGGCTATATATGCAGGCAGTATTTAGGTAGGCTATAGGGGGCTATATAGGCAGGCAGTGTTTAGGTAGGCTATAGGGGGCTATATATGCAGGCAGTGTTTAGGTAGGCTATAGGGGGCTAGATATTCAGTGGTTAGGTAGGCTATAGGGGGCTATATATGCAGGCAGTGTTTAGGTAGGCTATAGGGGCCCTTATAAGTAGGTAACTGTATGACAGAGATTTATAAGGTATTACACTGTCATACATAGATCCGCGCTTTTGAAAAAGTAAATCTCACAGCGCCGATTTTCATTGTACAGTGACTGCTGAGGTGATAGACAGGATCTATGTGGAATACGTGTACAATTAGTGACAGGAACATACGTTTTTTTCTCTGTAAAAATACATGCCCATCATCGCTGTACCCAGGAGCTGACAGTCTAATCTTACTAGTTTCCCATGTTATGATATTGCTCTGTCAATATGAGAGCCCCTGCCACTGTGGACTGCGGGGTCCTGAGCGGGCAGCAGGGATACAATGACTTGTAGCCACTCGCTCCCCCACATCCTACCAGCAGGATGGCATATGTCATATCCTTCAGTGTGGGGGGAGGGCTGCCCCCTGTGTGGAAACATGGGGTTTCGGGTGGTTGTGTGAGGACGGGGGACCTTGATGACCCGGCACAGCGGTCCCAGACGTTACGAGCAGCTTCCTCTATCTGCACTGATGAGCCCTTCCTGTGTACTAAGCTCTGTCTGGCAACCATTCTTTTCTCTCCTTTATCCCTCACAATTTTACTCTGTTTCTCTGTTAGACAATCTTTGGTCATGGACACAAGGGACCCAGTCAGTGTACCTAAGCCTATTATGTGGGATACAGTCTCAGAGAACTACACGTTACTACATTCCCACCATGTCATGAGCCTAAATTTTACTGCATGCTTATTGTGTTACAACTGCTCGATGGGCAGCAGTATCTAAGCCTGATACGTGTGATACTGTCTGCTGAGCCACTGTATCGAAGCCTATTCATGTGTTGTGGTGTATCTAAGCTTATTCATCCCTGTTGTGGGATACTGTCTACCAAACAGTGTATCTAATTCTAATACGTGTGATACTGTCTGCTAAACCTCCCAGTGTCTCATAGACCTCAATAGAAAGTCTGAGCTATAGTCTACATAGAACAGATTTTCTATTGTCAGATTTCTAAACCACCAGCCTCTGCCGGAATATAGAACGGTTTATGTTCCAGCCAATTCTAGTACAGTTCTATGTACTGGGCCGCCCAAAATCCGAAACCCTATAAATCATATAACCAGTGTCGGATTGGGGGGTCTGGGGCCCACAGGGGAGTTGATCTTCGGGGGCCCACCCTACTGTACATGAAAAATATTACTGGCCTCTCGGACATAAATGCGCCCATTTTACACACTAATACAGTGTGTCAGAACAGAACTGTATTGTGTAGTACAATAGCAAGAGAGTCACACATTTGTCAGTCTAACCCTATCCCTAGACACAGGGCTAAGTAGCTCCATTCAATTCCCCCTCCACCCACATACAATATCCCCCTCCAAACCCAT
>JAODAL010064726.1:0-18574 GCA_025379985.1 Phyllomedusa bahiana
AACAAAAACTTAATGGGGGGTACACAATATTTAAAGGGGTTTCCATATACATATGCAAATTAATAATAAGTTAGTGATAATACATATTCATAAGTGCAAATTCATCAAAACATACAGATTTTGTGATAAATATGTGCAAGTAATATCAAGTGTCAGTGACAAAAAGATACAATTGGGCATAGTAGAATAATTACATGATTCCATACCCAAAATACATAAATCCATACATACAGTTGTCCTCAAAAGTTTACATACCCCTGCAGAATTTTTGTTTTTTGGCCCTTTTTTAGAAAATATAATAATAATAAAAAAATTTTTTTCCACTCAGGGTAGGGGTTTGGGTGAAGCCATTTATTGTAAAACTCTGTTTTTTTTCTTTTTACATCAAAATGACAACCCAAAAACTCCAAAAGCCCCTGTCAAAAGTTCACTACCCCATTTTAAATACCGTATATTCCCCCCTCAAACATCAATGACAGTTTGAATTTTTTGTGGATGGGGCTTTTTTTTTCTCAAGGGTAAAGCTGCCATTCTTCTTGGAAAAAAGCCCCGTTCCTCTAAATTCCGGCTTCTTAAAATGAACGCGCTTTTGCTTGGATCCCCCCGAGGGCTCAATGATTTTGAGGTCAGGAGACTGAGTGGCCCCCCCAAAACCCCTACTTTTTGTTGCTGTACCAAAAGACGGTCAACTTGGCCTTTGGGTTTTGGATCTTTTTCATGTTAGAACGCCAAGTACGTCCCATGTGCAGCCCGGGCTGTGAGTGCAAATGTGCCTCCAGTATTTGCTGATAACTGCTGCATTCCCCCTTTCCCTTTAACTTTGACCAAGTTTCCTGTGCCTTTGTAGCCACACACCCCAAAACACAGGGTCCCCTCATGCTTTTCAGTAGGAATGGTGTTCTTTCATCATAGACCTTGTTGAACCTCTCCCAAATGTAACGTTTTTTGGTTATGGCCCAAAAAGTTTGATTTTGGTTTCATTCAAATGACCTTGTTTCCAGAAGTTTTAGGGTTGTCTCGTCGTTTTGGGATACTTTGTGGCATTTGTGGCAGTAAAGGCCTTCTTTTGGGAACTCAACCGGGAGCCCCTTTTAAATTTAAGTGCCCTATTGTCACTTGAAACAGCCACACCCCTAGTTTTTAGAGTCCTGTATTTCAGCTGATGTTATTTGTAGGTTTTTCTTTACATCCCGAACAATTTTCCTGGGAGTTGTGGCCGAAATTTTTGTTGGTCTACCTGACTGTGGTTTGGTTCTTACAGAGCCCCTGATTTTCTCATTTGTTAATCACAGTTTGAACACTGCTCACTGACATTATCAATTCCTTGGATATCTTTTTGTATCCGTTTCCTGTTTTATACAGTTCATTTACCTTTTCCCGTAGATCCATTGACAATTCCTTTGCTTTCCCCATGACTCACAATCCAGAAACATTAATGGCTAAATGAAAGATGCAGAGACTGTCTGGATCCCAGAAACTCACTCAGTTTTTATGCACACACACTGATTACAAGCAAACAGGTCGCTGGTGAGAATGTTACTGTTACCTTTAGGCATTCAAACCCTTTTGTATCAACTTTTATGCATGTTATCAGGCCAAAATCACCAGGGTATGTAAACTTTTGATCGGGGTTTTTTGATGTTTTTGGATACATTATGTTTTAAAAAAAGAGAAAACACAGTAGTTTTCCAATAAAAGCTCACCCAAACCACAAACCCCTGAGTGAAAAAAAATGTTGTGTTATACTTCATATTCTCTAAAAAAAGGGCCCAAAAACCCGCAAAAATTCGGCGGGAGAATGTAAATTTATAACAAAAAAAAAAAAAAAAAAAAAAAAAAACCAAACTTTTTAATTAAAAAATTTATATTATAAATCTTATTTAAATAAGGGCGTGATAAAAATCCCTTTCAATTCGGTTTAAAAAAAATTTTCAAAATTCAAAAACATCAGCTTTTTCACAGTTTCCCGGGCCCTCCTGTTGTGTAACGGGCCATTTTCAAGGAAACCACTACTGACAACATGACTGTAAAATAAGGCAACAAACGAAGCGCACCCCCCTTTTAAAAAAGGTACACCCCCCCACAGGGCGAAAACCCGGGGGATAAAATCCAGGGGCGGCCATATTCAAAAGGGTAACAACCAAAAAATTTATATAAAGAAAATAATCAAAAAAAATTAAAATAAATTAATAACCACCTAAAAACCTTCCGGGTTTAATTTTTTATTTTTAAATTTTTCTTTGATTAAAGCTTTCAAAGACATAAAATCATCATATGGGCTGCCCCCCAAATTTTTTAAAAAGGCATAGAAACCCCCTAATGAAATGTACATTTTGACTTTGCAGAAAGTAATAAAAAATGCCTTAAAAAAAATTTTCTCTCTCTCTTATTTTTTCGGGAAATTTTGGCAAATATAAATTTTTTTTTGGGTAATCCAAAATTGACCTACAAGGGGTTAAGGTTATTCTGATTTCATGTAAAAGGGGAGTGAGAAAGCCCATGCAAAAGTGTCTTTTTATAATTTTTATGCCAATTCTGGTTTCAACTGTATTTTATTAGCCCTAATTGCAAAAACCCCATTAATGCCCCTGTGTTAAAAAATTAAAAAAAAAGTTTGGCCCAAGGGACAATCAATTTAAGCAGGGGCTAGCTATAGAGGGGTCGGGGGGTACAGCCCCGCTCCCCCGGGCCCTAAAATTTTAAGGGGCCCAAGACTTTTTTGGGTTTTATAAAATGCCAGAAATTAAAAAAAAACATGGTTTGTGGAGTTGTAAGAAGGCACAGGGAATTATGGTGGATGGGAGATACGTGTCACAAAGGACTCTGTTGTTGGTAAAGTGAAAACCAGTTATTGCTTTTGTTGTGCAATAGGCCATGACCACCTTTTGAAATGTAAAAATTGGGGGCCCAATGCAACTAGCCCGGGGGTCATTTTTAATTTTCCCCGGGACTAGCCCAAAGAACGGGGGGGGATACGCTCTAAAAGGTTTTCATGTCCTGCCAGAGTTTGGAGACCTATGTAACCTGGAGAGCCAGGGAAAGGGCGGGGTGTGGTTCCATTCTATGGGCCTTTTTGTCTAAAATTAAAAGCTAGGGGAAAGAGCCCCTATTTTGGCCACGGGCACGTTGGAAAAAGTTTGCCCCCGGGAAAGGGACGGGTTTTTTGGGTTTGTCCGACTGCCAGCTGAAGAACCTCTTTTTGGGTTTTTCTTTTGAATTTATTCTGTTTGAACAGTTGGCAAAAATAAAGCACCTTCCCTTTTAAATTTTTACTAAACTTTCTGTTGGCCTTTCTCTGTAAAGATTTTCCTTTGAACTGAACCCCACAGGGCCCTTTATCAATGTTGCACTAGGACCCTGGAGGTTTAAGCTATGCCTCTGTATTTAAGGGACTATTTTTTGAAATCTCATTGGCTATATAATATACAGTACCATCTCAATGCTTTTTAAAAATTTTGACTAAAAACCCAATTTTTCCCCAAAGATTGGTTTTTCTTATGGAGTTTGGCTTCATTCAGACCCGCAAAAGTTGGGGACAACTTTCAATCCTTTTAAATCTTGCTGGGTGACTTTTTTTTTTTCTAACTGGGTTTTTCCCGGTTATGGGTTTCCCAAAAATTTCCCCTTTTGTTTTTGAGGAGCTTATATGAGTTTAAAGATAAAATATTTTTTCCGTTGTAATATGCAGTGCTTCTGCAGTGAAAAAGTTCAATACTCCCGGCCCGAGCTTTTATGGGAATTTCAGACAAAACACGGGGGGTTGTCCCTTTTTCTATGAAAAACTACTGAAAAAACTCCAAATTCCCCAATTTGAATTACTTTCTTCCTGTTCTGCGTTTATGGTAAGTAAGGTGATGCATGTAATTAGCTGTAAGATCCCACATCTCAGCTGAACATAAACTGCAGTTCTCATAGAAAGCAATGCATATAAGCCACATATAATATATAAGGAGTAATGCATACCTCTGGGAAGAGCAGGCACATTTCATGAGCAAATAAAGACAAATTTATTCCTTGTCACCTACTTTACTGTGAAATACTATACAGTTCAACTTTAAATACAAATAAGAGACACATAAATGTCAGAAACAGTACAGCACATAAAACTTACACACTCGGATGCCTTCTACATAAAATGTGGTTTTAGCCAACATAATATTGTCACCTGGTGGATTTTTCTTTTGGAAAGTTTGATCTCAAAGACAAATAAAGCCTGTAAAAGAAAATGTTAAAATTGTTGCCCTTAAATTTGAAAATCTGTGCTAAGATACAAAACATACAGCTGATTGAGATGGTAAAACTCGCAGAGGTGCCAAATTTTTTAAAAATAAAGGGGTTTGGGCTAAACCAATTTTCCACCCCCACATTTTCCTGTTCTTCTGTTGAGATGCCGTCATTTCTGAACAGGGATGTTACCGCCACAGCCGCTAAGTGGTTACGGTGGTCACGTGCCACTAATTTTTCATAATGGTTTTTGGAAAAAAAAAAATGCTGTGAATGATGAAGTAAGGGAGAAAACATGTACACTGCAGGGCCCTTTTGAAAAGTGACAGCATATCAACAGAAGACCAGGGAGACGTGGTGATGAAACCAGAAATCAAAGGGAGATCTGTGGTAGAGAACCTATCCCTCCCTTCTACTACCCCTAACACTAGGAAAATGGAGGGGGAAAAAAGAGTTTTTTCAGGTAACAAGCAGCAAAAGAAACCTGTGTGCCTCGGAGCACATAAAATGTCTCCCTTTTCTCATGACTTTAATAAAATCCCATGGACCAATGTATTTAGAAAAAATATTCATTTAAAGAGAACCCGTCCCCCAAAAGTTTTTTTCCCCCCCCCCCTGAGGACAGAACAAGCGAGTGACAGACCTCCCGTTTTCAGTCTTGTAGGAAAACGGGGCGTGGGTCAGCACCGAACAGGACCAGATGAATTTTGCATAAAATAGCTTCTTTTTTAGAACTCCCATTAAAACAGAAAACATCCAAAAAAATTCCCCCTAAAAAAAAAACTAACGCGTTTTGTGAAACCAAAACTCCCCTTTCCATAGCCCCTATTTAGTAAGGGAAACTTTGTTTTTCCCCCAAAAGCGTTTTAAATTTCAATCCTTGAAAGCTACTTTTGTTTTTAAAAAGATTTCTAATAAAGAACTATTTATCGAAAATTCATCTGGCCTGTTCGGTGCTGTTCCACGCCATTCCTGCATGGCCCTCCCCCTTTGGGATGTTTTACGTGCAGGAGGGCCCTTCCCTATGGATCGGTGAGCGGGTACACATAACCCGTTTTTTCAAGTGCTGTGCCCCTAATTTTCTAAAGCGAGTTTTCCCCGGGATTTAATGCCAAATCTGCAGTTTTTCTGCCCAAAATCATTAGAAGAGTCCTCAATGTCAGTTTTTTTTCATACCCGGGGCCCTCAGCATCCCCCCCCCACCTCAACTGACAAACCTATTACTTTGTATAGGTAGAAACATGTGAATAACTGTCAGTGGGTGGAGCTAGCCTTTGGTGGGTGGAACTAACACCTGCTCATGAATAAGATTTTTGGTGTAAATGCTCTAAAACTCCAGCATCTTACAGAATAATGGGCACAGTGCTGGGAACAGCAGGTCTGACACTAGCTTGTGCTGCCCTCAGCAAGGAATGCACAACCTATGTGACAGGTTCCCTTTAACTATCATTTCATGTTGAAAGCTAATCTTTGTGGTGAGAAAACCCCTTTAAGGGACACAAACAATGGTGTCATTTTAGCTAATAGGAGAACAGATCTGTAGCTGTAGTATGAAGTCCTTAGGTAGGGCAGGACATGCTGACAGATCTGCTTAAAGTGGGCATTTTCCTTTCAATAAACTTTGTATAACTTGATAGTACAGGCAAATACAAGAAACATTGTTATATCTATTAACAGAGATAACTGCCCTCTCTCTACTTATTAGCTGCTTCTTCTCTTGCTACTTGCTTCCTGCACTGATCAGTTACTCTCAATTCACTGCAATTCTACTAGTGTATAACCTCGCTACCATCTCTTTATTGTGGTACATGTAATGTAAAATGTAAAAGAATTTAGGATACATCCTATTCCTGGGAGATTACAATAATTTTTACTAACATGAAGGTTTTGTTTTGGATAAGTACCACCTTAATCTGGTTAAATTCTGATTCGTCAGACTTCACAAAAGGATGTGGCTTGTACTTGAAACAGAGCAAAGTTATCATGTAGTTGGAGACGTTACACGCATGTGATGACTGTGACCCCATAATCTATTTTTCTATAGTACCTGAATACAGTACTTGTGTGTTATCCCTAAAAAAGCACCTGTGGTAGAAACACGTTGGGTGTCTTATTTTTCACCTTTTTTTTAAATCACTTTTAGTGAAAATTTTATGGCACTAGTAAGATTACGCAACAATGCAGGGATTAGTGAAGGTAAGAATGTGGCAGGGTCACCCCTTTCATATACAGTGAAGGAAATGATTATTTGATCCCTTGCTGATTGTGTAAGTTTGCCCACTGACAAAGACATGAACATTCTATAATTTTAAGGGTAGGTTAATTTTAACATTGAGAGATACAATATCAAAACTAAAATCCAGAAAATCACATTGAATAAATTATATAAATGTTTTTGCATTTTGCAGTGAGACATAAGTATTTGATCCCTCCAGCAAAAAAAAACCAACATAATACTTGGTGGCAAAACCCTTGCTGGCAAGCACAGCTGTCAGATGTTTTTTGTAGTTGACGTTGAGGTTTGCGAACATCAGGAGGAACTGGTCCACTCCTCTTTGCAGATCAGCTATAAATCATTAAGATTTTGAGACTGTCATTTGGCAAATCGGAGCTTCAACTCCCTCCATAAGTTTTCTATGGGATTGAGGTCTGGAAACTGGCCAGACCACTCGCTGACCTTAATGTGCTTATTTTTGAGCCACTTCCTTGTTGCATGGCTGTATGTTTTAGGTCATTGTCTTGGAAGACCCAGCCATTTCCCATTTTTAATGTCCTGGTGGGGGGAAGGAGGTTGTCACTCAGGATTTTACAGTACATGGTTTCATCCATTCTCCCATTAATGCGGTGAAGTAGTCCTGTGCCCTTAGCAGAGAAACACCCCCAAAACATAATGTTTCTACTTCCATGCTTGACAGTGGGCACTGTATTCTTTGAGTCATGGGCAGCATTTCTCTTCCTCTAACCATGGCGAGTTGAGTTAATGCCAAAGAGCTCAATTTTTGTCTCATCTGACCACAGCACCTTCTCCCAATCACTAACAGAATAATCCAGGTGTTCATTGGCAAACTTCAGACTGGCCTATACATGTGCTTTCTTGAGCAGGGGGACATTGCGGGCACTGCAGGATTTTAAACCATTATGGTGTAATGTGTTACCAATTGTTTTCATGGTGACTGTGGTTCCAGCTGCCTTGAGATCATTAACAAGATCCCCCCATGTTGTTTTAGGCTGATCTCTCATCTTCCTCATGATCAAGGTTAGCCCACAAGGTAAGATTTTGCATGGTACCCTAGATGGATGCCGATTGACAGTCATTTTGTATTTCTTCCATTTTATCATTATTGCACCAACAGTTGTCTCCTTCTCACCCAGCGTCTTACTTATGGTTTTGTAGCCCATTCCAGTTTTGTGCAGGACTATGATCCTGACATCCTTAGAAAGCTCTTTGGTCTTGCCCATGTTGTAGAGGTTAGAGTCTGACTGATTCATTAAGTCTGTGGACAAGAGTCTTTTGAGGTGATTATTTAAGACAGCTGTCTTTAATGCAGGTAACGAGTTGATCAGGAGCGTCTAACTGGTCTGTAGGAGCCAGAACTTTTAGGCTATATTGCGCCGTACTGTGCTAAATACGGGGCGAGATACATCCCAGTCATCATGGTAATCCACAGTTCGCGGATGTCGGCGCGAGCTCCTGTAGTCCTGGCATAATTGCGGGGCATAGTTACGCCCCGCAATTATGCTGTGTGAACATAGCCTTAATGGTTAGTAGGGGATCAAATACTTATTTCTCTCAGCAAAATGCAAATAAATTTACTTAATTTATACAACTTGATTTTCAGGATTTTATTTTTGATATTCTATCTCAATGTTAAAATTAACCTACCCTTAAAATCATAGACTGTTCATGTCTTTGTCAGTGGGCAAACTTACACAATCAGCAAGGGATCAAATAATTATTTCCTTCACTGTATATATACAGAACAACTTAGAGATTTGCTTTAAAATCACAAATCAATCTAGAGAAGTGGTTAAGTTAAGTATCATAATTGTTATGGTGTTGTTTGTTAGTAATCTGTAGAAAATTATCTGACAATTCTAATGTAAATATTAAAAATTATATTTTATGGTGGGTCAATTTGGAAATTAGAAACATTAAGCCTCTGTCTTTCTGTCTCTCTCAGTGTAACTCCTATATCCTTACCTCAATCCATTGTCCAGAGACTTCTATTTATAGAATGTAACCTGAGCCCTCGGTGAACTGATAATCTGTTTCATCTCTCAAAATGGATTTAATAATGTAAAAAATCCCTTAAACGACAATGAGTACCCATAACCATGATTGGGAAGGTTCCCCACAAATGACGATGGGTAGTATGAAGATTTTGTATGGGCTCACAAGGAGCACATGGAACTAGCTGTATATTACAGGTGCATCCATCCTCTGTTGGGCATAATAATAATAATAATAATAATAATAATAATCTTTATTTATATAGCGCCAACATATTCCGCAGCGCTGCCGGCATGCTGTGAGGTCGCATAAAGGGGAGCTCGCTATCGATCCTCTACTCCCTTTTTCCCCGACCTGCCCCCTTTAAAATTTCACTACCGAGGAGGGCGAGTATCATGAGGACCCCAACCGCAGTTTACCCCAAAAATCAGCGGGGGACTGATGCGCTGCAAACATCAGAAGGTCGCTCCTATCGGGAGCAGGGAGAGCAGCGAGAGGGGACCTATTTCCTGGCCCGCATCTGAGACCCGGGTGGGATTCGGGCGGGAGAAAAAGCAGACACCCTTGACTCCCCCCCAACCCCATTGACCCCCCCTGCTGTAAAGATACAAGGGGGCAGTAAAGGGAGGCAAAGGGGGGGCCCCTAAGCCAAAACTGGAGACCTGCCTTTCTCCTGAGGCCGGGACTGTAAAAGAGGGGCTGCTTCATCTAAATTGCCCGGGGAATGCCGGGGCTTAGTCCCCTGGGCCCCTGAATCTCATCATAGAACTTTGACAGGGAGATAAAAGTTTATTTGTACGCTGTAAAATCCACAGATACCCCTGAAGCTCTCTAGTTTAAACCCAAAGAATTACGCTTGCACACAATATAACCCCTTAAAGGAGCCCCCTGCAAACCTGCAGCTTTTCATCCCAAGGGAGGGCAGACACGGGTTGATTAGTCCATATTGTTTGCTGCATCAAAAACTCTACCCTTCTGGGGTGTGCTCTAGGGGCCCCCAAAAAGGGTCCCCCCCAGCCCCTGCAACACATCTTCAGGGGCCGACGCTATGGTCAAACTGAGGGGGAGGCACACCTCTCACCACACGGATACAAAAAAGATAAGTCCGCCATTGTTTTCCTGCCAACACTCTGACATTTAAAATAATCAACCAGGCAGACCTAAACAATTGAGAGAGACATTGACAAAGGAGAGAAAGAACCTCAAGGGGGACGTCGATAAGTGAAGTGGAAATACTACGGCCACCCACACAAGGATACAACAACTATCAACAACAGATCAAAATCCGCAAGACGGGGGGAGGACGGGGAAAACCGAAAACCGCGGGAAAAATGTTCGTATCTAGGTCCCCGACGAGCGGGGGGGGATGCCCAAAAAATTTACGAAAACTTGACCCGACAGTTCAGTCCAATACCCTTGTCTTCAGTTTTCGGTTTGAACGAGCGCCCCCGTAATTCCAACCAGGCCGCCCCCCACCCGGACTCCTGCACTCCTTTTAATCATAAAGGCTCAACACCGGGCCTGACGCGATTCGACACCCCAAAGAAAAGGCGAAAAAAACGAAAAACGCGTCCCTCCTTTTATCCTGATACACAACTGAGGCCCAAAAGGAAAAGGGCGACAGTTCACCACTCAGAAGCCGTCTAAAGAAATTGGCTGAGAATTCCATTTGTATCCCACGCTTAAAAAGTCCAAGATCAAGACAAGACACTTTTCTTTCCACTCCGGGGAAGGAAATGGCTAGATAGGCTAAAGCAGAAGATGCTAAAGGGACTGTCTTTACTGCGGTTTTTAGACCATGTTATGGGGGGGGTTTCTGGGTGGCTTATAAAAGTTTGGGCCGGGTTTTTTTTTTCCTGAATTGTTTTAGTTTTTTAAATAGGGGGCACGCCCATTTTAAATTGAAAGCCGCCCAACCCCGGGAATGGCCGTTTAGGGGGGTTAGTGGGGATCTCTATTGCTAGGGACTCAGAGTATGAACCTTAGTCTATTTTTCTAGAAGGGGGGTCTCACTTCTTTATCGGGTAGACTGTTTTCTTTTTTGTAATTGGGTCCCTCCCCTAGGGATGAAAAGTTAGAGATTTTTTTTCACAAACGGTTTTTTAGGGTACAAAACTCATCCGTTGGTTGGAAAGGGGCAGGGAGGCGGGGGGGGGTAATGTTTAGTATAGGGTAGCGGGTTTTAAAAAAATGTGGTGTGTGTGGGGGGTGGTTTGTGGTGGGGCGGGCTTATCATGGGTCCGGCCCCGGGCAAACCCCCCCCCGGAAAGAGTTTTTGGCCTAAAAACTTATAAAGGCTCCTTTAATTATATCGTGAATGTTGGGGGCTAAATTGAAAAATCAAAAAGCATTAGTTTTTTCAATTTCCTCCGGTCATAAAACCCCGCATATTGATTGCAAAAACCCACTTGAGAGGGCAAAAAATTCTGTCACTCAAAAGGCCATGGATAGGTTTTGGTTACCATGCGGTTACTCAAATTAGCTAGAGGGGTCCCATTTTGGGGTGGCAAAAACCTCCCTTTTATTTTGTTGATCTCACTTACCCTTGGTAGGTCCAATTGTGCACGGAAAAATAGGGGAGTGAATTTTCCCAGGGGGGGTATTTTTGGGCCACCTCCTTTATCTATTCGTTTTGGAATCCTTGCAATTTTTCTGGTTTTATACCTTTGGGGTTTCCATTCGGGGATGGGAGACTTTAACCAACCCGTGCAGGTTTTGGGCCCGCCCCCCAAGACCAACACGATTACTTTAGGGACATGGGCTATGCGTGGGCCTAGGGAGGGGGGGAGGTGGAAACACCCAGAGACAGGCATTTTCCTTTCACCCGCAACCCGGGATCCCTATCCGCATAGATCTCGCTTTTGCAAGTGGGAGCTGTTATCCCAGGGTGACAGCAGCTATTTGCCGAAGGCACTGGGCCCATGCCCCCTACTGGTGGGGGTATCTCGCAGCCCGGGTGGGATCGGGAAAAAGCTGGGATTAAACCCCAAAGGGGCGGATTTTCCTCTGTGGGGGGGAAAATCCCGGGGAGGGAAATGTCATTAGGGGAAACAAGGGGGATCTGCTGACCCTTTATAACTTGGGAGCCCTAGGCGTGACAGGGGGACCCTCATCAATGCCCTAAACATCCATAGAGCTAGCCTTTAAAGCACTAAGGGAATTGGAAGGGGGGCTGGCCAAAACAAGCGAATACGGGGGTCCCAAACCCATGAGGAACAAAAAATAGGGGAAAGGAAAAAAAAGGGCTTACAAATTGCTCCTTACCCAATACACGCAAAAGCACGTTGACAAAAAACTACGTATTCGCCGAGGGGGGTAAAATGGGAGGGGGTTTGGGCCTTTTTTGGCAGAACGGAGACCCCTGGACGTAGTTGCTGGGATTAAAAATTCAAGGGGGGAAATAGTGCGGGCCCTGAGGGGAAAGCCGCTAGTTCGCAAGATTTGAGACTTAATTTCCTCACTTTAAAAACACTGACACAGATTAAAGATTTCATAGGGGGAATTTCAAAGCCAGTGTTTTTCAATTGGGAAGGGAAACTTTGCTGGGGCCATTACGGGGATGAAGTCCCAAAAGCAATTAGTCTATGGCCGGGAATAAAGCTCCGGGGCCCGGGTGGGATCCCGTGGAATGGTTTAAGTTGTACAGGAAAGCTTGCCCCCCGATTGGGGGAGGGCTTCAAAACACTTTTTAGGGAGGGCACTTGCCCTTTTTACAGTACAGCAACAAAGTAGTCATACACAAAAGGGCAAACCGCTGGCTCGTCCCAACTTACCGCCTATTTTTTTTACTTATCAATATTGACGCAAAAATTCTACCAAAGTCCTGGCGCTGAGACTTAATTCATGATTCTTTCTTTGTCGGGAGGACCAATCCATTTATGCCCCCGGGAAAACTAAGACATGAATCTTAGGGAAATTTTTTACAAACTACAGGGGAAACCATGAGAACCGGGGGGTAGGTGAGCGTCACCGATAAAGAAAGGCATTCGACTCCATAAGGGATTCAAGTGGGGGTGTTTTTAAAAGCCAGGGGTTCCCCGCGGTTCCTTAAAAGGCTTTAGACCTATATCGGAACCAAACCAGAGTGCGGTGAACGGTGTATGTCTACAAATTTCAGTTGGGTAAGGCACTCGACAGGGTTCCCCTTCCCCCTTATTGTTTGCCTTTGGGGAATTGAACCCTTGTCAATTTGATAAAAAATAAAACCGTTTAGAAGCTGGGAGATACAGGGGAAAAGGGGAAAGTGCTCTGTTGCGAGACTATTGGGGTTTCCCGGGGAACCCTCGAGATTCCTTTGGGTCCTTCTAATGTAGTAAACCTCTATGGGGCCTTCCCCTGGCTAAAATGAACTGGGGAAGTCATGCTATTTGTAGTGGGCGAAGTCCACACGAGATTTTCCTCAAGATGTCAGATGGGGATTGCAAACAATTCACTTACTCGGCATACAGATCATAAAGATGTCAAAGTTCTTTGGCACTTAACTTTCAGTTGCAGGACCGAACTGACAGGGAAAATGGGAAAAATTTGGGAAATCTTACCGCTACTCTTGTGGGCGGTTCAATATATTAAGATGGCCTTTTTCCTAAGCTGCGTACTTTTAAAGGGGGGCTCCTATGGTTTTCCTCAGGGGCATTTCGTCTGTAACACAGATTCTGCATTCCTCTGGGCGGGCAGTACCCCAGGATAGGGGGAAAAATACACTGAGGGGTCTCAAAGGATGGAGGGTTAGCGCTCCCGATTTTTCCACACTACATCGCGGGCCAGCTGTCTTATCAGGAGGGGGATTTCAGCAGACCACAATAATCCACGGGGCACTTAGGCGCCTTGGGGGGGTCATATGAGGCCTTGCAATTTAAATACAGACGGGGGAAAAACCCGATCCCGCATTTCACTGCCACATGGCGGGAACATTTTTCATATGGAAGAGATTGTTGGTTTTTTATGGTGGCGAAGGAGAGGGAGAGGCTGGGCCCCGTACATGCCCTATGGCGAACGGAAGGGTTTCCCAAAATTTGGGGGTCATGATGGACTTTAAATCTGGGCCCAAAGGGGGGATTAAAAAATTTTTGGGGAATTAAATTTGGGTGGAAATTTCCCGATTTTTCCCGGGGCGGCGAATAGTCCCTCAACTTTCAAAAGGGGTCCCTTTTTTTGATATTTCCAGTTCGTCATGCCTGTTTCAAAAATTTGGGGGGGGGGCCTACCCACGGGGTTGGCACTTTGGGGAAAGGGGGGCTCGACCCTGAGGACAAATAAAACCCGTGCACATTTTTAAAGCCAAATGCAGTGTCAGCCGCTCCTATTAAAAAGGCCTTCGAGAATGGTGTGGGGGCATTCCTGAATGGGCCCATCATTTGGGAAAAGCTGGGGGGCGTCATGGAGGTCCACAGTAATTATGCAGGGATCGTTGATACAGATTTAAAGGTTACAAGGGTATATTTTACACCACCGATTGGGGCCGATGGGAAACTGCAAGCCCCATGTGCACCAATTAATAATCGGAGGCCCCTATACCATATGGGTTGGATGGCCCGAGGGTTAGAACATTTTGGCCGAGGTTCATGAGGTTTCTTTAGTGAGAAGCTTTGGGCTGCCAGCAGTGTGTGCCCGGAGGGTTTGTCTACTAGGTCTGGGGTATATAGTTCAACGTCAGCTGAGCGACAGCTATTCAGGGGTCTCTTTCTATGCCCGCAAAAAATACTACTAAACTGGAAGCCCCGGGGTGGGCCACTCTGGGAAGTGGAAGCAATTAGTGAATGGGGACCTAGCTATGTATAGGCTCACCTTTGAGGCGAGGGGGTACCGGGAAACAAATTTTGGATATATGGAGCGCCGGGATCGCTTCGCAGGGGGGTTGAGTGTTTCTCAAGTGTGTATTAGGGGGGGGGGGGGGGGGGGGGGGGAGGGGGGGGGGGGGCGTCGGAAAACAAGAGATTGTTTTGCGGTGTGTCAGCGTTCTTAAAAAAAAATAAAGGGAGGGGGTGAATGGGTTTGAATGGGAACGAATCAGTTGAGTTTAACGCTTAAACACTGTTGATTATGGTGCGTGTCCTGCCAACTCGAACATCTGAAAATGATCAATATTGTAAATTCTGTGCAACTGTTGGCAAAATTACGGCCAAACAGTAATATATGTAGAAATGCATGGCTTTTAGTTAAATTTTACAAGGAAGTTGATGTTTATAAAACCAAAATGTCTTAAAAAATAAACACTTTTAAAAAAACATATTCCGCAGCACTTTACAATATAGAGGGAATAAGCACAGACAAGCCAGACATTACATTATAAAAAAGCTACTTACAAATGAGACACGGGGTTTGTGGGGGCCCCTGCTCGCAAGAGCTTACAATCTATTGGGTTTATGGGTGAAACAAAGGGTGACAAGTGCTTGGTTTACATGGACCAGCCATGTTACAAAATTTTGGGTAGTAACATAAAAATTTGGATGAACCTGCCATCCCAACCATACATCTATATACAGATAAGTGCCTGTGGGGTGCCAAAGTGCAGGAAGTGACGAATGTTGTGACAGAATTTGGAGGGATAACAGTTAGTGATCATTGGTAGCTTGTCTAAGAAGATGATTTTCAGACCGTCCCTTAAAACTGTGGGGGTTGTGAGTGTGCCTGATCACATGGGGCAGGCCTGTTCCAGAGAACGGTGCAATACGTGCAAAATCTTGGAGCCCGGGCATGGGAGGTTCGGTTTGATGAGGTGTGTAATCTTAGATCAGTATCAAGCGGAGAGAGCGGGTAGGGTGGTAGACAGAGATAAGGGAAGAGATGTAATGGGGTGCAGGCGCTGTGGAAGCTTTAATGGGTGAGAGTGATGATTTTATGTTGTATTATGTACTGAATAGGCAGCCAGTGCAGAGACTGACACAGGGTAGAGTCATCAGTATAGCGGCTGGAAGGAAAGACAAGCCTGGCTGCTGCATTCAGGACAGATTGGAGAGGGAAGAGTTTACAGAGAGGAAGACCAACAAGTAGGGAGTTACAGTAGTCAAGACGAGAAAGAATAAGAGCATGACCAGAGCTTGCTTCGGTCGCAGTCAATTAACCCCTTACTGCCTCGGTTACGATTGATTGGGGCATCTAAGGGGTTATTCGGTCTTTGTCTCCACTGGCACCCCCACTATTGAATAGTGGGGGTGCTGATGGCTTCTATGGCAATCCAACTGCTAACACGTCTGCGCCCACGGTAGTCTCGTTCCAAGAGCTTGCTATGGGGCCCAGGCTTCTCTAGTTACGCCCCTGCTAAGTCACCTATGGGGACAAGTAAAAAAAAAAAAAAAAGTGAAAAAAATGAAAGTTAAAAAACACATAAATAAAATAAAACACATACACCATGAAACAATGACAGAATTAGGATTTTGTTCATCCCAAAGCACATCAAATGGAATAAAAAGCTATCAAAAAGTCATATGAACGGCAAGATAGTACTAATGAAAATGTCAGTACATCTAAAAAAAAATCTTTACACAACTCCATATACGAAAAAAAAAAAAGAAGTTAAGGCTCATAGAAGATAGCGAGACATAAATATTGTTTTATGCAAAAAAATAACAATAACATAGAAAAACAACATAAATGTCGGGGTATCGCTTTAGTAGTAATGACCCGTTGAGTAAAATTAAAATGTCATGTACAGTATACTGCACAGTGACCACTGTAAAAAACAAAATAAAACACTACCAGGATTGCTATATTTTCTTTATCCTGCCTCCAAAAACTGTATTTAAAGGCAATCAAAAAGTCATCGCCCCTCTTAAATTACCACTGAAAAAGTTAACTTTCCAACAAAAAATAAGCCCATACACAGCTCCGTGCACAAAAAATAAAAACTATAATTATGCAAAAATGTGTTTTCTTTTTTTTAAATAAAAGTGTTTTTATTTCATATAAGCATTTATTTGGTATTGCTGTAATCGTATCAACCTGCTAAGTAAAGTTAACATGTCATTTATACCGCATGGTGAATGATGTAAAAAATAAAAATAAAAAAGCAACCAGGATTGTTGTATTTTGGTAATCCTGTCTCCAAAAATCATTGATAAAAAGTGATCAAAGCATCTTATGAACCCCAATATGGTACCAATGAAAATGTCATCTCATTAGACAACAAACAAGCCCTTAGTCAGAAAAATAAAAAAGGATGATGACATAAAAATGCATTTCTATTGTGTAAAACTGGTAAAACATAAATATTTTTATAAAATTTATATTGTTGTAATTGTACGGACCTGCATAGTGAAGTTATCATGTCATTAATATCGAGCGGTGAACACTGTAAAAGAGAAACCCAAAAAAGTTGCTGTTTTTTTTTTTCCCATTTTTCCAGCCCAATGCTAAAAATACCTATGGACCAAAATGCATAATACATCCTAGATAAATTCCCTGAGAGTGTTTGAATCTAAAATGGTGTGACTTCTGGAAGGTTTCACCTGTTCTGATACTTAGGGGCTTTGCAAATGTGACATGGAAGCCAAGAAACGAGTTCTCCCTCATTGGTATGCTCTGCCATGTGCCCAAACAGCAGTTTTGAGCTACATATAGGGTATTGCCAAACCTGGAAGAAATTGCATAACACATTTGGGGTGTTTTTTTAAAGGTTTACTTTTCAAGGAAACATTTTCAGTAAAAACTGTATATTATTGAAAAAAAATGTATTTTTCCTTTTTAATTGCCTAATGATAAAAATATGTGAAACACCTGTAGGATCAATATACTCATTATACCCCTGGATATATACATTAAGGGGTATAATTTCCCAAATGAGGTGTATTTAGCACCTTAGATTGTTCACAAACCTGTAATGATGCCTGAAAGATATCCTAATGGAAATGAGACCCCCAAATCCAGTAGGTGCTCTGCCCCGTCTGAGGCTTATGGTTGAATCGCATTAAGGCCACATATGGGATATTTCTGAAAATGCCAGAATCAGGGGAATTGATGTTGAGTTGCAACTTGGTAAAACCTATTGTGTTCCAGTAAATAATGGATTAAAATTGAAAATCTGCAAAAAAAAGTGAAATTTTGAAATCTCCCCTCCACCTTGCCTTAATTTCTGTGAAAAACCTAGATGGTTAACAAACTTCCTAGATGCTATTTTGAATACAATAAGGGGTGCATCCAACTTACAGCCTCCGTCTAAACCAGAACTAGACTGGTCCGTAAAAAATTATGTTACACATTTTCTTGAAAATGTGAAAAATTGCTACTAAATTTATAAGCCCCTTACTGATGTAAAAAAATAAAGGCATTTAAAAAATGATTCCAACATAAAGTAGACATATGGTAGATGTTAGTTATAAACTTTTTTGTGTAATATAGCTATCTGTCTTACACTTAGACATTTTTGGAGGATCATTGCTACAAGTTACTATTATGATCTGACCCCTGAAATTATCTCATAGTTTTAGAAAATGTGAAATAATTTATGCTCACAATACCATTAAGAAACAGTTGCCTACTTTCACGTTTGGTGTGGCTATCCATTTATTCATCAATATATCTCTTTTATATGTGATATTTACTTTATTATAGGTGGTATCCACTCAAACTCCCATCTTGAATCTATGCTTCTGTAGCTTTCTTCTCCTGATTTATTGATTTATCTTATCCTAGTGTGACCTCTATTGGCTGCTGCAAAATGTCTGATTTGCACAATCTAAAAATCCAAAGCTACCCAAACAGTACCAATGGTACTGTTCAGATGAAATTGTACACTGGGACTTCAAAATCCCCCTTTAATTTCTGGGTATTTGGTACCATGGACAGGTAACATGAGGGATTAATTAGTTCAGTGGTTGTTTGGCCGTATAGTCCACTGCTTTTTTTCCCCTTTACCTGAATTGTCCTTAGAGCTCAATTTATTAGTTCATTCAAACTTATGTGCTCCTAAGTTTCATCTACACTTGCTTCACTATAATTAAGCCCCATGTTTCAATCATTGATCTTTGAGTTAAATAAACTTTTAAATTAAGAAATTGTAGGTTCCAGTTGCCAAGCTGCCCTTAAGTACTTCTTGCATTAACAAATCCTCAAAAAAGCAAACAAAAAATGAATATCAACCCAATTTAAATCAATTGATTTATTTGGAATCAAAGAATTTTAAGA
>JAODAL010064727.1:0-18574 GCA_025379985.1 Phyllomedusa bahiana
CTTTACTGGTTGGGGGTACTTTTACTGTATATGGCACCAAGAGGGGCATTATAACCATTTGGGACACTATGAATATGGAGTTTGTATAGAAGTGCAGTAAAATGATTAGTCTAAGATGGAATATGAGGCGAATTCTGGAGAGATGAGTTGTAGCTAGAAGAAGCTATCTTGGCAGTCTGTGTCTGAGATGATGTAACCTATAAATTACTGGATGAAGCTGTACTGTAAAATTCACAACAAAATTCAAATGTAACACATGAGGATTTGCTGCAGATTCGTGTTTAGGTCCATGGCGGAGAAGCTCTGCTGCATGTGGATTCATCCTCCTATGTATGTTTTCAGAGGTGACAGTGTAAGGCTATCAATCTAATCTATCACATTTGTTTATACTACCTTCCCCCATGAAACCCTGTCCTCTCTTGTCAGTTCAGGGACACTCAGCACTTCCAGCCTCTAGCAGTTTCTCCCATTTGTTGTGTCAGGTCCAGGATTGCATGAAGCTTTGTTTCTGTGCACTGTCCATCTCACTGACCAGTCACATAAACTGCACACATTGTTAATTTACCAGTTTAACTAGTAGCATGCTCATATAAAAACATTGATGATAAAATGATATACATTCTTCTTTCCTTGCCAGAAAAGAAATGTTTAAGTTTTAGGGACAATTAAGTATTAAAACCAAGGTTTATAAATAAAAATGTATAGTTAGAGACATATCTTGGTGGAGCAAAGGAGGACTCAGCACAAATGATGTGAGATAAAAGAAACTGACATCTGACTGCAACAGTGGATTGGAACCCGGAAATCCTCCTTTCAGCAATAATCTTACCTTTTCTTAAATCTGACAGACGGAATTCAGGCTACTTTGTGCTACGAATGCAAACAAGCACAAAACTGGACTGAAATATTTGATGTTCTGTGTTTATACATGGAGCAAATATATCATACATATTACCATCATACTGTTGCTAAAGAAATCCCACAATACCAAGACCATCAATCCCAATAATACTACTAAGGATTCACAGTACCAATTTTTTCAATCAAAAGGATTGAACTGACCACCTGAAAAAAATTCTTTAATGGATCATATTATAACTGAAAATGTTGACAGACAGCAAATGTATCCTTCAGTAAAACATATTAAAACTTAAGGACCAAATAAAACTGCCAGAGCATGGCCACATGTGACCACTACATAGTGGCCAACAGTTGTACACAGGTGCTTTGCAGACATATAAGTGATTAAGGTGCAGTTGCAGCCAGTGACTCACTGGTGCTGTCTTCTCTGACTGTCCTTGTCTTTCCTGTAGGCCATGATGACGTCTGGTCATGACTGGTCTCTGCAGAATTTGTCACAGAAACATTTTAGAATCCTCTCTTTTCCAGCTTCTTCCTACTTGTGCCCCACCTCTATGCAAACTCCCATAAAGTGTAAGGTGGAAGTGGGGGAAAAATCTCCTGAGGGGAGAAAGAAGCACAACCTCCTGGCCTGTTCCCCCCCGGAATCATATTGTGTGGCCTGAACTCCCTCCCCTGCATTCCCAGAAGATCAGTTGCAGTAATGATCTTCTTAGAGTACACGGAATTGAGTTTAGTACTGTTGGAGTTTTTGTAGTGTTTCTATTATTCTACAGGTTTCCCCTACATCAGACCGTTGATCAATTTCAGATTCATTGGATTACGTTGAACCAGCGCTGAATCCATTTCTTCAATAAAATGGTAAATAAGGGATAGTATCAGGGAGTGTTTATTTAATTAAGTGTTCTTTGTTGTTTATTTTTTTGTCCCATTTCATTCCAGTGTGGAATGGAGGTTCTGACAAATGCCTCTCCATTACTATTGCTGGGGGTTGGTGTCAGCCAGCAGTGTTTTTGTCAGCCCAAGGCTGACATTAACATCTTGTCACTATTACCCGACTATCTATTGTACCCAGGGTACTAAGAGGAGCTGAGTTACCATCAGAAGTGGACCTTCTAATGTGATGATCTGCTCCTCGGAAAGGTGCGGGCTTGTATTATTTAGAATGGGAAGGACCCAATATCCATGGACCTTTCCATCCTGATAGAATCAGTCTGTAGCTGCCAGGTTTTCAATAGCTGATTTTGAAAAATGGGGGACCCCACATAGTATTTTTTAATCATGTTTATTGAAAATATTCAAAGAAACAAATTTCTCATAACCAGCAAAGATAAAACCAGGCTGATACTATCAGAATGGGAAGGTCCATGGATATTGGTTCTTTCCCACCCTAAAAATACCAGCCCGCAGCTGTTTCAGAAGCAGACAATCACATAAGAGAGTCCGGTTCTGATGGTAAACCCGGCTGCTAACCCCCCTGGTGCATTGGGTACTGGGGTAATGGTGACAGGGGGCTATTGTCAGCCGTGGGGTGACAAAAACACCACTGGCTGACATCAAGTCCCAGCACTAGTAATGTAGAGGCATCTGTCAGACAACTCTATTACTAAAACTAAAATAAAATGAAAAAAAAAAAAATACAAACAACATAAAAAACAATTTAAAAAATAAGCATTCCCTGACAACATCCCTTGTTGATCATTTTATTAAAGAAATAGATTCATTACTGGTCCAACATAGTCCATGAATCTGATGTAGTCTTAGAGGGTAATCCATAAAAAACAGAAATACTTCACACACATATATAGGCTGGATAGCCTAACCAGAGTCCAGGAAAACAAGGTGACACCCCATCTCCCATGGCAACCGGCTTTCTTATGAGAGCTGTGAGGGATGGGGTGACAACCAGCATTCCTATATAGGCCCCCTATTAGGGAGGAAGGTATATAGAACTTCCAGTTGGGAGGTATATAGGCCCCTCTATTAAGTTTGATGTAAAAATATAGGCCTTTCTGTAGGTAGGTTTATGGGCCCACCATTAGGTAGGCAGGCATGTAGTTCCCCTCACTAGGTATGTAGGTATATAGACTACCCATTAGGTAGTTAAGCATATAGGCCCCTCAGATCGTCTAATATATTATTAGCGAATCACCTATAAGTAGTGAACTTCAGTGGCAAGTGTTTCACTCCAAATAGTGTTGTCCTCTGCTTCACCTTTGAGGTCATGCTGTATTAGGAGACTCAGGGCAGGCCTCAATTAAATGGCACCTGTGAAATAAAACATTTTCTTCATTAATAAAATGAGACAAATACTGTACATAAAATAATACACTCAGCCTACCAAATTTTTATACATGAAGCAAATTAACTCCAGCAATAATGTATACATTCCTTAAGCAGAAGCAAGACAGGAGCCTGTGGGGTCCTACAAGACCATACTAATCAGGGCTGCAGCCTCAGGGGGCCAAAAAGCCATTCTGCCACATAACAATACACCAGTGTTACAAATGGCGCATGGTACTGGGGTGCCCCATTTTGCTTTTTGAACTAGGGCCCAAGAGCTTGAAGTTACGCCTCTGATGTTGAGAATTGTTGCAAGCAAGGTCCATATGAAAGTTGGGACTAAAGATAAATACAGAGATTTCTTCTCCTATTATACACTGTTTAGTAACAGCAGCAAGTCTTTAAAGGTTCTCTGTTTATACTTGAATGAACATGGAAAAAAACAAGTGATTATATAACCTAGTGTAGCTTTAGCCCATCAGTCTTCTACAAAACATGCAGGCCTCCTGCAGATCCAATGAACAACACTTAGATCAATGTACAATTCTATGGCTGGAAGAGTGTATAGTATAATGAATGCTAAAATGTATCCCTATTACAGCAGCCTAAAACTCTCGCTGGGAAAAGAGATTGCTTATCCATTTTAAATAAGCACATAGACATAGGAGCGCTTAAGAGATTACATAGGTGGGCAACCAAAATAATAAATGGAATGAGTGGACTGCAATATCCAATAAGATTATCAAAATTGAGACACCATGCTGCTTCTAGGAGGGGACTTTAATTTGGCTTTTTCCGAGCAGATGGACAGACTGTATCTGAACCAGCAATAAACAGACCCAGTACGAGCTAGACTTTTTAGGGAATTTAGGAAGACGGTCAGGCGCTTTGGGTTATTTCAATTGTGAAAGATAGCACACCCCATGGAGCGAGGATTTTTTTCCCCACCACACAACTCACACTCTAGAATTGATTACTTCCTGGGGAATGTTCCGCTGTTGACCATGCCCCTATTACCATAACCTTACAATCAGATTCTAACTCTATTCGTAAATGTCATTGGCGTCTCAATGACATGTGCGGCGAGGTTACCTAAACATGCTGTACGGGGTATATGTAGGGACGCTGGGTAACTGCTTATCGTTTTGAGCTATGTATAATGAACCGCTAATGGCTCTTGGTATTGCGCAGTGAGAAATATCGCTGAGTTCCGGGCATGCGCGATGGTCTCGTAGCCACGCGTGCGCAAATGACTGATTTGGAGGCCGTGCATCGGGCATGCGCGGGTATTCTGAAGCCGCGCACGCGCAGTTACCAATTCCGGACGCCGACTACTGAGGGCGCGTGAAGCTGCTGAGATGCGCGGCAAGTATTACTGTCAGTGTTTGAATACTGACAGCTGCATACAGGAGCCTTATAGTAGCTGTACTTATCACCTGGTGCATACATTTGAGACATAGGAGTATATGTTGATAAATATGTTTAATAAGATGGGTGGTTCACCAATTTGTCTAATCTCTGTGAGGTATATTTAAGGAGGTCCTTATGAGATTGGGGGACGTCTTCCATCATGGCGTGGACTATCTACATGTATCTGAGAGACTGACCCCCCTAAATAAACCCTGATTTGGGGAAAACACGTGGGAGACTATATATTTTTTTGAAAATCTCTCTACGTATATACCCATTGGCCCAAATTAAGTATATCTAGTGTTGCTAGGGTTTTAGCCATTATTGAGGGGCCGCCCTTCGGGGGGGACTACTCCATTAAGGCATTTCTTGGGGCTTAATAGGGTGTTTATAGAGGTAGTATGTTATTATTAAAGGACCAGTTTCGGGTTATAAAAAGTGGAAGTACCCAACTCTGTGGGACCATATCGGTGCAGGAATTGGGGAAATTTGATCCTTTTGGAAGCTAAGTATACTCCCTCTTTCTTCTTATATGTAATTAATTTGTTTTTTGAATAAGGGGAAAATAGTGTGCTATATCTAATTTTAAAACTAATTGAATAAAGCTTTGATGTTTTTATTTTTGGGGGTTAAATTTTTCTGTGATGGGCTTTTGAAAACCTGATGTAGATATTTGCTTGCTGTAAGATTATAATTTTTCAAGTATTTAGTTTGGCTATGGAAAAGTTTTCTCATTTGGGCCAGTGAAATTTGATCAATGGGCAGTTGAGGCAAGGAAAGTGTTTTCAGACTGTGAGACAGATCTAGAGAGTAGTAAGACCCTAAGTTTTGGGTTAGCTTTTAGGAATCTAACCACGGCATATAAAAAGAACATTAAATCGTGGTGGGAGGTACAATCTTTGGAAGTTATATTACAGAAACATTGTACCTAAGGGCCTGAGATTAACTGTAAAACCAGCCATTAGGTCGTTGTACCCCCTCTTTATTGGGGGAAATGGGAAAAAGAACTGACGGATAGCTCTAAAAGGGTTTAAATGGGGTTCCCTGCTTGAGGAAGAAAAATGTTTTTTGAATCCTTGCTAAAGTTTAAAAGTCTTTTTGATCGGGACCCTTAAATTTAAGAGTGAATTCTGATTTCTCTAGATGGGGAGGTTATTACAGAATTCAATTGAGAAGTATCAAAATTTTATTAAACAGCGTAAGTATCGACCAATACATACGTGATTCTCACTGAATTTAAGGAAAAAAGAGATTCAGTTTTTAAGTGAGACAAATACTAGAGGGGACAGACTTCCTCGTCGAACCTGAGTCGTCTGACTCAGAATTAAGTTTACACAGGTGGAGCAGGGTCTAGTTCAGGTTGGAGGAGGGGGGGGGGTGGGGTTTAGACAAGGAAAGGGGAAATGGCGTTCACAAAGATCCAGACCATATGGCTCATCTGGACCCTCTTTCATCTCCCTCTTTTTTTGAACAGGGGAATATGTATACTCTGAGGGAACCCCGAAAGCAAAAACCGGGGGACCTATTGGAGATGAAAATACCAAAATTTAAATTTTAAAATGATCAGCCGTTAGGGGAAGAAGAAATTAGATTTTGTCACGTGGCCTGTCATTTGTCCCTTTCAACTAATTTTGACGCATTTGAATGGGTAAAGGATATCATTTATTCTTTCGAAAGTTAAATGGCATAAGTTTTTAAAGCTAAAAGATAGACAGGAGCAGAATTTTGGGGGGTATCTGAGGAAGATATTTTGTGGGGTTTTAGGATACTCTCGGGATTATTGGAGGAAAACATTCACCAGGGTCATTTACTAACTTGCCCCCAAAGTAAGAGGATGCCCCATATGGATTTTGTCCGGAATTAGGAATCTTTCTGAGAATGGTAATGAAGGAAATTGATCATGTGGCTCAAACTAGATCTGATTTTGGGGAGGAATTATACGCACTCTGAAATGGGAATCACTGCTTTAAGTTAGAGAAAGATCAATCAATGGTGGTGAAACCATGGGAAATAAAGGTGGTAATATTGTAATCTATAACACATGATTAAATACACAAAAAAATGTGTTAAATCTCCTTAATGACAAGGAATGTTATGCAGTCCTACGTAAGGATCCTACAGTATCCTTCAAGATGGAGCTTTGACGCTTATTGTGATTGATGCTTTGGAAATTAAAGGTGTGATATCCAATAAAGAAAGTAATTTATCATTTAATGAATACCCAACAATACCAACCTTCTATGCACTTCCTAAAATCCACAGGGGCATTAACCCATTAAAAGGACGGCCTATAGTGTCAGGAATAAATTCCCTAAACACAATGCAGGGTCTATGTGGATTGAAGTGCTTGAGGATTCGTACTGCATTCCCCTCTTATATTCGGGACACGTAGACTTGTTGATGAAATTAGAGGGACTTAATATAGAGGGAAAATACTATTCTAGCATCAATCGATGTTGAAAGTCTATATTGCTGCATTCCACACTCACATGGGATATCAGCAATTTTAGTATTTTGTAGTATGTGGGGTGTTCAATATAGAGAAAGAGGCATTTTTGTGATAGGGACTGCTTGAATTCATTCTTCAGCATAAATTATTTCTTATTTGACTCAAAAGACCCTTCCACCAGCTCAGGGGGACGGCAATGGGTAGCCCGTGTGCTCCCACATATGCTAATATTTACCTGGGATGGTGGGAGGAACGAGTGGTCTTTCGAGAAGGGAGAATGAAGAGTGGACCTCTTAAATTTTGTTCTGGGCCGTTTCATAGTTTACATTTTTGTCCTGGGGAAACGGTCTCAAGGACATTTTTGGACAATTTATTTCTGTCCAAATAATAACGATTTAGGTCTGGGGGTTCACTTTTGAAATAGATTCTATCAAGCTTTCATTTTCGATGTAGAAGATCGAAATGACACTGAGTGGATCTTTGAGTACTACTGTTTTCAGGAAGCCCATGCGACCAACAGTTTGTTGCACTGGAGGCGCCATCATCCAGTTGCTTTGAAAAGGGGTATACCCGGGAAATTTGGGGTTAAGCGGAATCTGTTCCCTGAGACGGCTCTTAAAGCGGTCGTATGATTTAGACCGTGCCTCTCTACCCGGGCTATCCAGCTAAGGGTTAGACAGCAAGCCTTTGAATATGCTAGAAAAACAGGAACGTGTGGAATTGTTGGATACCAAAAGAAAAATTTGAAAAAAGGATGAGGGCCAAGCCAGAATTATTGGAATGTTTTGATGACAGAGCTGATGAGATAAGAGCGATTTTGACCAAGTACTGGAACATCCTACCAATCAGATGATGATCTCTCTGACATTTTTGCCAAATAAACCACTTATAACGTATCGGCGTGGGAGATCTTTAAGGATAGGCTAGTTAAAAGTCATTATAAACGGCTAGGAGGGGAGGGGTCTTTGGTTAGAGAGGGGACCGAAAGGGATTTTAGATGTGGAGATTTAAATTTTGTGGCCTGTCCCTTTATAGAGCGAGAAGGTCGTTTTTTAAAGATAAAAATGGGAAAGAAAATGTCCTAAAAGGTTTTTTTAATTGTAAGTTGAAGGTTTGGTTTACCTCTGTGTTTGTAAATGTCAGCTCTACTATGTAGGCAAGACCACTCGCCAGATGCGCCGAAGGGTGGGAGAACACTTGGGTGATGTGCGACATAGGAGGGACACAGCGATTGCCCCCATGTTTTGGGAGATGCATGGGGGGGACCCTGGATGTCTCAGATTTCGTCATAGAGTGATTCATCCGTCGCCCAGGAAAAGGGAAAATTTTGGGTAACATTGATCTTAAGGAAAGAGGCCCAGTGGATTTACCGTTTGAGATCAGTGAGTCCTGGGTGGCCTAAATGAGTCTTTTTCGTTTGGATGCTTTCTCTGATTTTAATGTGCTCTTCACTGTACTAAGTTGTACAGAGAAGTTTTGCCTATAGTGCTATGGAGATATCATGTCTGAGTTAGGCATATTTCTCCTTTTTCTTTTTCTAGATATCAAAAATAGTAGTTATTGATATTTCCCCTTGTCTTGGTGATTGGCCCCGTTGGTGCATCTCCTATCTGTATAATATCATGTGATTGTGACAATTTCACATAAAAGTTCTTATGTCTCATGCATATTTTTATCTTTGCTTAATCATACCTATCTATAAGTATAGTTGATCTGTAGTATTGAGGGAGCATTTGCACAGATCAATATGAAATAATGTTAATATATCTTAATCAATGGTAACTGCAAAAGGATTGTGGATTGTATAATGAATATAATTGATTTATATGTATATTAGTGCCCTTACCCCTGGTTTGTGAGGCGAGGTTACCTAAACATGCTGTACGGGGTATATGTATGGACGCTGGGTAACTGCTTATCGTTTTGAGCTATGTCTAATGAACCGCTAACGCTCTTTGGGATTGCGCAGTGAGAAATATCGCTGAGTTTCGGGCATGCGCGTTTGGGCTCGTAGCCACGCCTTGCGCAAATGACTGATTTGGAGGCGTGCATCGGGTATGCGTGGGTATTCTGAAGCCGCGACGCGCAGTTACCAATTCCAGCGCGACTATGAGGGCGCGTGAATCTGCTGAGATGCGCGGCAAGTATTACTGTCAGTGTTTGAATACTGACAACTGCATACAGGAGCCTTATAGTAGCTGTACTTATCACCTGGTGCATACATTTGAGACATAGGAGTATATGTTGATATATATGTTTAAGTGGGTGGTTCACCAATTTTGTCTAATCTCTGTGAGGTATATTTAAGGAGGTCCTTATGGATTGGGGGACGCTCTTCCATCAAAGGCGTGGACTATTACATGTATCTGA
Organism: Phyllomedusa bahiana; assembly: GCA_025379985.1. Taxonomy (NCBI): domain Eukaryota; kingdom Metazoa; phylum Chordata; class Amphibia; order Anura; family Hylidae; genus Phyllomedusa; species Phyllomedusa bahiana. The sequence continues at coordinate 9,374 of JAODAL010064727.1, forward strand.
GAGATGACTCCCCTGATGAACCTGATTTGGGGAAAGGTCGGGAGACTATATATTTTTTGAAATCTCATTACTGTATATACCCATTGGCCCTAATTAAGTATATACTAGTGTTGCCTAGGGTGTAAGCCATTAAAGTGGGGCCGCCCTTATTTGGGGCGAACTACTCCCTAAAGCATTTCTTGGGCTAAATAGGGTGGTTTTATAGAGGTAGTATGCTTATTTATCAAGGACCCGTTTCGGGTTTTAAAAGTGGAAGTATCCAACTCTTGTGGACCATATCGGTGCAGGATTGGTGAATGACTCCTTTTGGAAGTTAAGTATACTCCCTCTTTCTATCTTATATGTAATTAATTTAGTTTTTTGAAGTAAGGGAATAGTGTGCAATATCTAAGTTTTAACTAATTGAAATAAAGCTTTGATGTTTTTATATTTGGGGTTATAATTTTTCTGTGATAGGCGTCTCAATGAAAGTCTGATTAAGAATAAGCAAATGCGTGAGTAGGTCAGAAAACAAATCGTTGAATATTTGCTAACAATGAGGGCTCCGTATCTTCACCGATCATCCTATGGGAGGCACACAAGGCTGTCATAAAAGGGAGCTGCATTGCTATAGTTCAGAATCGCGGATACTACTTTTTTTTTTAAACAGGTTTATTTATAAAATTTTTATTCAAAATTACAATTCACACTAGAAAAAAAATCACACATTCTCAGGAGCATTACAATGCGGAATACTAACTTACATAGAGTTAACCTGCAGTCTCAGTTGACAGCCCTGGAGTCAGCCCTGAAAACTCGCCTGACTAAAGCTAAGTTAAGGAAAATATTAGATCTAAGATCCCAACTGAGAATGTTAGCGGTCGGGAGGACAGAGAAACTTTCAATGTACACAAGACAGCACTATTATAAGAAGGAAAATAAAGCTCACTCCTTGTTGGCAAAACAACTTGGGGACGACGCTATGCGCCGTTGCCCACACGCCTTGAAAGATAAAAAAGGACAAATTACCCATGACCCAGAAGAAGTTGCTAGTTATTTCACTTCTACTTCTCGCAACTATACTACCTCCCCGAAACCTTGCCTTCAAACTGGACAACCAAAGAGCAGGCTCTACAGCACTTTCTTTCTAATTGTCAATTACCTACTCTCTCCGCAGAAGCTAGAGGTGCACTCAATGCCCCTATCACCCAGGAGGAGCTGGATACTGCTCTTAAAGGCTTACGAAGTGGCAAGGCTCCGGGACTGACAAATCTGTATTTTTTCCCCACAACTTTCCACCTTCCAACTACAAGTGTACAACTCTAGCTTGGCAGGTCACCCTGTACCCTATAGCTTTTTACATTCATATATAACTTTAATTTCCAAGCCTGACAAAGACCCGATGGAGGTGTCTATAGACCCATAGCGCTGTTAAATATTGACCTAAAAATACTTCCAAAAATTCTGGAGGACCGGTTGGCAGTGTGGCTACCCCAGCTGGCCCACAAGGACCAGGTGGGTTTCGTGTTATTCCACCAAGGGGGTATAACACAAGATGGGCCATTAGTCTAATAGATGCTCTTAATAAACTAAATTCTTCTGGCTTAGTGTTAAGCCTTGACGCCGAAATGGCATTTGATAGATTGAATTGGATGTATATGTTGGCAACTCCTTGGAGCTTTGACATCGATGGTCCCTTCCTTGGTGCGTTGAAGGTATTGTCTTCTACTCCAACCGCAACAATCAAATTGCCTCACACAGTATCGCCTTTAATTAAACTCTCTAGTGGCAAACGGCAGGGATGCCCATTGTCCCCGTTACTATTTGTTCTATGTGTGGAACCTTTGGCCTCTGCCATTCACCTTAACCCAGACATTAGAGGAGTTAAAAACGTGGAAATCAAATTATCATTGTTTGCAGATGACATATTACTGACACTTACATCCCCACACACCACACTACCAAACCTTTATGGTCTTTTGCGGGTTTTCTATAATATCTCCGGGTACAAAATAAACACCACTAAGATTGAGGCTCTCAATCTTAATCAGGAGGAGTTAGCGTTACTGCAGGATAATTATAACTATAACTGGAAATGAACCTTCCTAAAATATGTGGGAGTGAATCTTATGAACAATTATTCCCTTTATGGCCAGAATTTTCCCAAGATGTTTATAGAAATTCGCTCTCTTACAAAAATAGAAACCATTGCCTTTATCCTGGCTGGGAAGGGTCTCAGCGATTAAAATGACCATTCTCCCCAAATTATTACATCTATTTGTCTCTTCCCATCCCAATCTCTTTAAGGGATCTTAAATCACTCCAGGCTTCCATACTCAGATTTATTTGGGCATTCGGCAGACACTGTGTTAAAAAGACAGTACATTTAGTAAAATGGGTGGAGGGGGGACTTTGGGTTCCGGACATAGTAAAATACTATTGGGCTGCCCAGTTAAGACGAATCCCAGCATGCTCATCCTTGTTCGCTTTTTCTAGGTGGGCAGAGATTGAAAAATAATGGATGGCCCGGGTCCATCCCAATTCATTACTATGTGATACCTCCTCTCTGTCGTTGGATATGATCCTATTGGGCCCTATTGCTTTAACCAGGGACGTCTGGAAGAAGTGTGCAAAAACATTCAATCTGTACTCGTCCTTTTCCACCCTGACATGTTTTTTGTTTAATCCCTCCTTCCCAGGCAGGATGATGAACCCTGCAATGAAGGTCTGGTTTGATAGAAAGCTTTTTAACTTTGTGGATATAGTGGACCACTCTTCAAGACGCATTTTGCCATTTGAGACTCTGCAATCCAGATTTTCCTTAGGGTGCTTTCACACGGTGCATTTTTGATGCGTTTTTCAATGCATTTTTTGTGCAGGAAGGCACAGCAATTAATGTTGTACATTGCTGCACAAAAATGCGGCAAAATCGCGGAAAAATTTTCGGTAAAATCGCTGTAATTACCGCGTTTTTTTTGCCGCAAGTCAAATTAATTGCGTGCCTTTCCCGAAAAAAAAAACCATTGAAGAACGCACCAAAAACGCACCGTGTGAAAGCACCCTTACCAGAATCATGTAGGTTTTCCCACCTGCAGATAACACATAAAGTATTGAGTTCTGCTAAAGTATCCCTCCCTACGAGATTTGAACTAATTTGCAAAGTAAGTACACGATAGGGGCTGATTTAGTATCTTTTCCCCTCCTATCTAATCCATTCCCAGCTTCACCCGTAATACATTATACATGTCTAAATGGGAACAGTATGTACAGAGGGATATCTCCATGGTGGAATGGAAAAAATTTGGGCGAGGGCAGCCCAGACGTCTCTTTGCAACTTGTATAAAGAAAACCAATATAAAATCTTAAAGGGGTTTTGCCATGAAGTAAATTGATGGGGACTTGAAAAAAATAAAAAATTTTTTTCACCATTCATTTTTTTAAAAAAATTCTGCACTGTTTTTGTTTTAGTTTCCCCCTTTCAGGGACCCATTATTTACGTCATCTAGGGGTTTCGCCCAGGGTGAGAGTCCTGTCCTGGTCGCAATGCTCAAAATTTCCTGCTCCCTAGAGCTACTGAGGGTAAAAACCCGGGTGCGTCTTACTCCTGCCCTCTGTATCCTTAGTAATTAGTCAAAAAGTGCAAATAAATATAAAATAAACCTCAAAAAAGTTGTGCTTTGAAAAAGGGGTTTTGGGTTTCCTGAGGTTTTAACCTGGACCCTTGGAGTGGAGGCAAAAACTTTTCCTCTCAGCTATCACAAAGCTTTATTTTAAACAGACCTTTCTTTGATACAGAGAGGAAAAAGGGATTTGGGATTTTCCCTTTTTTACCATGTTGCAGTTCAAAAAAATAACACAGCCGCATTTGGGGCCCCCAAGGCTGAAAGTGGATACAGGAGGTATGAAATGAGATCGTGGCAAAACCCTTTAAAGTGTGGTATACAGCCTACTCTCTATCAAACTTAAGCCAAAATTTTCCAGATGTTTGCTGGTGATGCAATGCCGCAACAGGGAACATATTTCACGTTTTCTGGGAATGTTCAGGGATCCGGAGATTCTGGGGGAAAGTTAAATCACTCACAACTGAAAAATGGGGTTTGGGGTCCTAAAGATCCCCCTTTTTTTATCTTACTTAATTGACCTGTTCCCGTCCCGGAAGCAGGTGAAAAGGCTCTCCATATTCTCACGGCGGCAAGGTGCCTGATCTCTCTGTTTTGGAGAAGACGAGAATCCCCCTCAATGGTGGATTTAATACAGAGAATTAAAGATATTATATGCAAGGAATATTTAACTGCATCCCTGAACAATACATTACAGCAATTTGACGCCATCTGGTCCCAATGGGATACTTATGTGACCGTTAGGCTATGTTCACACGGCTTAAATTGGGACGTATTTTGGCCCGTATTTCATGGCGTACTGCGCTCAATACGGGGCGAAATACGTCCCAATAATTACGGTAATCCATAGTTCTCAAAGAGAACTATGGATTACGCCTCCTCTCCCCGGGCGCACAATACGCCGCGGGGGGAGATAAGTGTCATGTCAATTACTAGCGGCGATTACGCGCCGCTAGTAATGAATGACTATGGGGCCTGCTGCCCCCCCTCTTGCCCCGCGGGAGTCAGCGCAAGCTCCTGAAGTCCCGGCGTAATTGCGGGGCGTGTGAACTTAGCCTTAGGCTAAGGATTCGCCGAGCGGGGAGAGGAGACATAATCCATAGTTCTCTATGAGAACTGTGGATTACCGTAATGACTTGGACGTATTCCAGCCATAATTCGCGCACTACGGCGCGTAATTACGGACTGAAATACGTCCCATTTTAAGCCGTGTGAACATGGCCTTAGAGTCCTTTGAGTTGAGGGCCCATTTCTTTTCATTATATTCTTATAACTTGGGCAGTTAAAATAATGTGCTCTACTCCCCCTTTCCCTACCCCCCTCCTTCCCAGTTAAATGTTTGTTTGTACTCTCTTGGCTATGTGCGATGTATATATGTCTGTTCACTTTTTTTTTTCTTTTTCTTGAACAATATTCATTTGTATTATTATGATCTGGATCCCAAATTAATGAGCATAATGTTCTTTAATGCTTTATACAATGGTTATTTTTATTTGTATTGTGTATACAATAAGATTCAATAAAAATACAGTTGAACAAAATTGAGATGCCAGACCAGACCCAAAACACCTTAAGGGGTTTGCTTGGGTTATTTTTACGAAGTATACTGGTGCCCTGATAAAATGAAAAAAAACCAATTCAACTCCTCTCTCACCTTGCCATCTCTCTGATTTCTCTCTTACATGGGTGTTCTCACCATGCTGTTTTATAAAGCTTTCTCTTTAAAGCCAGCTTCACACTTCCTATTTAGGGAGTGGGTGGTTCTATAGAAGTGATTGGCATATCAGCTCTGCTATTCCTAGCTGATTCTGACATGATTGTAGGAGATTTATAAACTGTAGTACAGAAGGCTACAGAGGTCTAAAGGGATAAAGCTTGTCAGTAATGGTTAAACAAGCACATGATCTAGCGATAACACTCTGGAGACAGCAGGGATGGTTCATTACCGTCACTGCCTTCCAGATTATATATACAGATCTTAATGAGTGCTGCATATATATATATTAGCGTTGTAGGGGTTGAGATGTAAGACTTTCATCATGCCACCTGCGACTCTGGGTCTACTAGGCTGGAAGCCTAGGCTTCTCGCCAAAGTGATCCCAGGAGCAGTGGTGACGTCATGCCACTTAGCCTCTGGAGCTAGCGGCTCGGTAGGGGGAACAGTAAGAGGTGAGTACCTTTTTAAAAAAATTTTAGCCTTTACACCTGCTTATAGCTACTCACAGGAGGATATGTTTCCCTATAGTCAGCTGTTTCTACCTACAGGGGGGCTACATTAACCTTTAGGGGGCTATGTCTACCTTCAGAGGGGCTATATCAACCTATAAACAGGGGGCTATATCTACCTGCTTGCAGGGGACATATATCCACCTTCACGTGGTATATACCTACCTTCACGTGGTATATACCTACCTACAGTGGGAAAATACCTCTATACCTACCTACTGACTGAGGGTCTATATTCCTACCTACCTACAAGGGCTATATATATATATCTACCCACCAACCTACAAAGGGGCTATATAACTACATACTAGGAACCTATATTCTTACTTATTATGTGGGCCTACCAATCTACTTAATAGGGGACCTAAACACCTATTACCTATAGCTATGAATTCTATTAAAGGATTTATAAATCTACCTAACTAATGGGGGCTATACACTTACCTAATTGAGGACTACCTACCTAAGAGGGGGTTTACTTATCTGCCTGCCTAGTTTATTGGGGGATATAACTACCTCCAAAGTGGGGACACAAAACAAGACTAAAACATGGTGCACAAATGAAAGTCCCATAGCTGTTTTGGGTACTTTTACTGTTAGAGGCTATAGATGGAGAGTTTGTGCAGAGGTATAAATTGGTTGGGAAGTGCTGTAAAAATGAGTAGTCTAAGTGCGCATCCCCACGGCACAAGACAAATACCGATCGGTTTATCCGACCGTTATTTGTCTGGTTTTTGTGCCGTGCACACGGCTGCGGGAGGTAGGCTTTTCTCCGCGATTAGCCCTCCCCCTTCACATTCACTTGCTCATATTCCGTCCGAAAACTGGACGGAAGAATGAACAAATACAACGTTTTGCGGGCGGACCGCGGTCTGAAAAATCGCTGGCCGGAAAACCCGTGCAGTGGGGACTGCTGCACGGGTTTTCCATATGGCCCGATGTAAACGTTTGCGGCCGGTTTTTCCGACGGTTTGCAAAAGCGCAAACCATCTGAAAATACGGACGCAAACCGATGCCGTGGGGACATGGCCTAAGGTGTTTGTTTGGTAAATTCTACAGTGAAGAGTCATGGCCAGGAGAAGTCGTCATGGTGGCCTGAGACAGATGGAGAAAAAAGGTAAAGAGAATAGCTCATCAGGGAAAACATCTCTTTTGAGTACCTGGATATAACCTTACTGTAGTCACTTATATGTGTATAGAGCACCTGTGTGCAACTGGTATCGGCCGCTGTATGGTCACTGTATGGCGGTAATATTGGTCATGGTATAATAGTTTATTTTCAGTAATGGTATGGTGTTTTATTCAGTCACTATGTGGTGGTGATATGTGGTCATGGTGTTGAGGTATTTGGTATTAGTGGCATTACTGGTAATATTAGCCTTGGAATTCTGGTTTTGGGTAGCAGTGTTATTTGGTAACTGTATGACCGTTATTTGGTTTTATACTATAACTTTGTGTTATAAATTTTTGTATATTCAGACACTGGTTATTGATGATGCAATGTGTCACAACGTGGTGTGACATGTTAATGGGGGGGATTTCTTCACCCCACTGTGAGTGCAATTTAGCCTAGGAACGGCCCTGGTGTCACCTTTCAGTGTAATCCTGCTTGTGGTGATAATGAGGAGTCTGCTGAAAAGCTTCCTCTATAGAACAGGAAGTGTTAGTCTATTACTAGGCCAAGTGGTCAGAGTGACAACTGCAAAATTTCAGAATAAAAAAAAAATATTCTTAAAAAATGTGTTTAACATAAAAAAATGAGGAAAACAATAGGTCATTTTCTGATAACACATTCCATTTAAATAAATGCAGAATCCAGACCAGTCCATTAAACAATTCACGCACCACACTCTATTTACTTACTGCTCCTTGATTGTTACTATGAAATGACGTTTTTATGTTTGTTTTTAACTATATCACAGAGGAAAACAGGATTTTTGCAGAATTTCCTCGTAAAATAAAGGATGTATGTAATAATGTTATAATAGAAAGAATATACATTGTGAAATCACAGTTCTGAGAAATGTTCAGATCTAAATATTATGGATGCAGTGAGACTGAGTGACTGATACTGAGTATAGAACCTGGTTTACAAACATAACATGTTTAACCAATATGTAGTGCTATTTTGTACATAAGCCTGTTACGTATCTTGGCTCCCTGATTGTCATATAGCTGGCAGCCAGCTCCTGTAACTTGAAATAGCAAGCTCAGTTACAGGATGACAGCATCTACTGTATTGAAAGTGACCCTGCTCCTGAAACAGCTATTTGTAAGAATGACAGCACTGGAGCACCATGCTTGGGCTTTACTTTTGGGTCTGGAATGTAGGAGTTGAACACCCTCTCTCTGTCCTCATCTCGCCCTCTCCGATGACTCTGTAGCAGATCCCCAGCAGCTCTCCTGTTTTGCATCCAGTCTCTTTCCAGCAGCTGAATCAATTGCACTGACTCACACACTGCTGATATCTTCCTCAGGCTGAGCTGTGACATCAACTTCTTAAAATAGAGCCTGCTGCTGGAATTGCTCCCAGCCTGCATCTATAGGCCCTCTGTGGTTAGCTGCTCTATAGGTCCCTTATTTACCCTGTGCCTCATACATAAGACTTGAAGAAATTGAAATAAGTCATGCACACCATAAAGGAGTAGGAGTGTGCTCTGGTGAAAATGGTCGAAGGACCAATACAACAGTAGTATAGATATACACCGGCACACCAAAATATATAGAGAAAAGTGGATGTATTTATTTACAAAAGAAGCAATAGTATGCCACAATACTCCATAGGTGTCAAAGTTAACATAAATCTGATTACTGCACAAAATTCAGGATTTAACAAGTGGTAACAATTAGGATGCAGATGTCTCAATTGTGTGTGACGTTTCGGCCAGCGGGCCTTTATCAAACAAAATCTGAAATGAAGCATAAATTCAATGAGTACATAATATTGTAACATGTGCAGGAGAGACGGATAAGTTAGGGATAATAGGAAAAGGAGAAGAAGTATAGGAAAAAAATAGGAAAAAAAGAGGGGGAGGAGCTGAAAAAAGGGGGCGTGGAGAAAAAGAGGGAGTGGGGAAAAGGGGGGGGAGAAATGAGGGATAAATAGAGATATAAAATAGCAAGGCACAGTATAAGAGTATAAAAAGGTATAGAGATTGAGGAACAAGGAGTACCTGCATTAGGTAATGGGTAACGCTTAGGAGGCATATACATCCTATAATACGAAGTAGGAGTCTGTTGGAGGAGAGGAGGAGGAAAACCAAGGGTTAAAAAATGGGGGGAGGAACATATATGTAAGTGCAAGAGAGTAGGAGAATGGTACCTGTGAGGTAAAAGTGATATGCGCTACAACGGCGGAGGAAAAGGAATGTGAAAT
>JAODAL010064728.1:0-18573 GCA_025379985.1 Phyllomedusa bahiana
GGGACTACAAATTGTGGATTCTAATTTAACTGCAAGTGCTATATCAACAAAGCTGGAATGGGCAAAATTGAAAAAGAACACCTATCTGAAATGTATACTGAAAATCAAGTGGAGTTTTTGCACCTAACAAATAGCCTGCCAGTTATTAAAAGATCTGTACCTAATTAATAGTTCAGGCTGCCCAATATCCAAGTAATTTTCAACAGTAATGTTAATAATAAAGCTATTTGCAATGTAATGTCTGCAATTACAATATCCAGTATTTCTTTAAAGAGCTTGTCTGTGTTTCGCCCACAGGGGCCCTCCCCCACCCCCCCCCCGTGCCCTTACAGCGGTAGATGCTCCTTTAAAATTCCCTGCCTAACTACCTAAAATCTGCAAATCTCTGATCTAACTGAGTTCTAAGGATCACAGCTAAAAGTAGAGCTGTCTCTGTGAACAAATAGAATAATTTAGCTGAGCTGTTTGCACAGAGGCAGAGCGCACGTCCTACTGCTTTGAGATACTGCACACACGATCATGAACAGGAAGGGCTGTTCTATGTAAAACAAGGTCATGTGATTTTTCCAGCCAATCGCAACCATAGACAGCCCAGTCATGACGTCGCACACACATCTCACCCTGCTCTATTCTGTAAGCTGATTTGCTGGCCGCCAAAATGACATGAAGCGCCGAAGATGGCGCAATATTAATAGATTATGCACAGATTTTAACCTAAATTATCGCGTGATCTAAAAAAATCCGATCAACGTAAATACCGTGCCGATTTCAACTTTGTCGATAATAATCGCTCAACACTACTGACGAGGTGCAAATACCCCAAAACAGCTGTCTGTATTTGAACTTAACTGGTTTGGCTCAAATCCCTCTCACATTGCTAGGCTGCTGCGAGCTACATGGGAACTGAGGATAACTCCATCCAATAGAGTGCGCTGTGGAGCTCCTCAGCTCTTTTCCTATAAGCCTTTGCTTTATGCAAAGCAGTCAGTGAGGTCTGAATGGCAAGTAAACCCTCACACTGACTAATTTATTGGTTCCTCTCCTCAAGGAGAAATTTTTCCCATGTCGAGTCAGATAAAACAGGATCATGAAATTCTTTTAATATTTGTATCCAGAACTGAGTGGGGGCAAAAACCTTCAAAACAGGACAATTAGCAGGTCTCATGTCCTGGTGGTCTTAATCTCAGTGGCTAAATCAGGGGAAATACATGAGACAACAGTCTCCTTGGCTAATATAGGTACCGGACCCTCCTGGTATGCATGGCTGGCACAGAAGCTTCTAGATAGTGCATCAGTTTTAACATTCTTAGAACCTGGTCTGAAAGTAACAACAATGTTAAAGAGTTTAAAAAATAATGTCCAACGTGCCTGACATTGATTCAACCTTTTAGCATTCTCTAAAAAGGGAGGCCCGTATAATCTGTAAAACCGTGACTTATATTGGGCCCCTTAAAGGAAAGTGGCCCCCATTCTCGAAGGCTCATTTAATAGCCAACAACTCCGTTCCCAAAACGTAAAAATTTTTTTTCAACTGAGAAAAATTTACCCGGAAAAAAGAGGGCCAGGGCAAAGGTTGTATAGAAAGCTGATCCGAACGGACCCCCCCTGCCCATATCAGAAGCATCAAACCTCGATAAAAAGGGGTTTATTATGCTTTGAACCCAAACAGGACTAAACCCCAAAAACATGTTGGTTTCAAATCCTCTACAGTTTAGGTTTGCCAATTATTGAACTTCACCCCCTTCATAGTCAGTCAGTAACAACCGAACCTAAAAAAAAAAAATTCGAATAAAATTTTTGATAAAAAATTAGCAAACCCAAGAATCCGAGGGCCTTCAGGGGCGAAGGGTGGACCCCTCGGAATAGCTCCGCAATCCCGTCCTCCCGCACATTTTTAAAGTTTTCAAACAAATATTTTTTCCCTTTGGATTTGTAATACCGTCATACGTGTTTTAAAGTGTGACAACCAATCTTCCGAAAAAAATTAAAAAGTCATCCCGGTAAAAAACCCAAAGAGTTCCCCGGGAAAACATCTTAACCCGGGTTCGGAAGACCCGCGGGGGATTACACAACCAAAAGATAACCAGATTTTTTAAAATGACCCTAGGAGTTTAAATGCAGTTTTTTCCACTATCCCTTTCTCGGTTTTTTTTCAGGGGGTCGCGGGCTCCGGGCCCCCCCCGCCCTACCCTGCCGAGGGATGGAAAGGGGCCCGCGGCTGCCCGCGACCTTCCCCCCGTTGTCCCGTCCCGGGGCCGGTCCCCCCACCTGTCCGCGCTCCTGTGAACGCCGTCCCCCCGCCCGTAAGGCGTGGCCGATGCTCAGGGCGGCGCGCCGTTCTCAGATTTAAAGGCCAGCGTCCCGATAATTGGGCCATTGTCGGGGGTGTTTCTATTTAAGTATCCACCCCCAACACTTCCTGCCAGTCTGTTGGTGTTTCTTGGTGCGTTTTGAGAGTTTTGGAGTTTAGTCTTGATTACCCTGTACCAGTCCGCTTGCTCACGTTTCCTGACCTTGCCTGTTTGCCCCCCCCGTGCCCTGACCTTTCTGCCCCTTTCTCTGACTACGACCTCTGCCCCCTGCCCTGACCTTTGCCTTCGCCCGACAAACGCCTCCGAATTAACGTTTCTGTACCACGCTGTACCTCGGCTGCCATCGCAAGAAAGTCCACGTAAGGGGTAACGCCCTTTGTACCTAAACGCCGCAGCAAGTCCATCCCACTTTGCAGTGGGCTCTGGTGAAAAACCGGGGGCTACTTAGTTTCCCGTTCCCGGGCCCGTGGCTTAGCTATCATCGCTTACGTTGGCCCAGCGGATCCACCCTTCGTTACAGTAAGATGGCCATGGATTCCGCCAGGGTACCTCTGCCTGATCTCCGGGACATCACTACAGCTGTCGCCCAGCAGAGTCAACGCAATCGACCAGCTAGCGGCCATGATGCAGAACCTGGCGACTCGTCTGCCTCCACCGGCTGCTGCCCCTGCACCTGCATCCGTTGCTCCAGCATCCATTGCTCTACCTGTTTCGGCGCCGGGTCCTTCTCTGCATCTGCCACTCCCCTCACGCTACGATGGAGACCCCAAGAAGTGCCGAGGGTTCATCAGCCAGTGCTCCATCCATCTCGAAATGATGGGGCACCAATTCCCTACAGAGCGACCCAAAGGGTGGCCTTCATAATCAGCCTCTTGTCTGGAGAAGCCTTGGCGTGGGCTACGCCACTATGGGATCGAGGGGGATCCTCTCACGGCGGACCTCCAAACTTTCCTCCAGGGGTTTCGCACCGTCTTCGAGGAACCAGGCCATACTTCTTCCGCTGCCGCAGCGCTGCTCCGGCTACATCAGGGCGACACCACAGTCGGTCAGTATTCGGTGCAGTTTCGCACTCTCGCTTGGGAAAGCTGGATTGGAACAACGAAGCGTTGGTGGCGACATTTTGGCAAACCCTCTCGGGGCGAATCAAGGACGAGCTCGCCGCTCAGGATCTACCAGCTGCCTTGGATGACCTAATCCATTTGGCCCCCCAAGTGGATATTCGCTTCGCCGAAAGGCAACAAGAGCTCCGCCTACAACGAGAAACCGCCCGTCCACGCCGTTTCCCCCGCTTGGCTCCCACTTTTCCAGCGGGTCACCCCTTCCCCCCCAAACGGCCTCTGAAGAGGAACCTATGCAGGTCGAGAGAGCCCACCTGCCCCGGGAGGAACGTTCTCAGCGTCGTCTGAAGCAGCTCTGCTTCTATTGTGGCGGGTTCTGGCCATTTCATTGGGGACTGTCCGGTGCGCCCGGGAAACTTCCGCACCTAGGGCTCGTAGGGAGGCAACCCCTAGGTTCAGAACGGCCTCTCCCCTTTCTGACCATGCCCGTATATATTGGTTTGCTTCCCCGGAAGGCCACCCCTTTTAAATTGATTCAGGATCAGCGGAAACTTAAATAAGCCACGAACTTGTGACCAGGTTTCGTCTTCCTGTGACTCCGTTGCAGAAACCTTTGTTTTTCTCCTCGGTCAGTGGCGAATGCCTAAGGACGCGATCCCTTCCGTACGGCCCCCCCTCTTCTTGCAAATTGGGGCCCTTCACAAGGAGACTTTTGCAACTTCTTGTCCTGCCTCGATCTCCTCGGAGACCCTTTTGGGCCTTCCTTGGCTACAGGACCATAACCCCGACTTTGGATTGGTGCACAGGTGAAGTCATGCATTGGGGTTCCGCGTGTCTCTCTCGTTGCCTGTCAAAAAGCCGCAACTCGCTCCTCAAGTCACCTCCCGAAGTCTGCCAAGCCTCCTCCAGGTCTACCTTCGCCATACTGGGGACTTTGCCGATGTCTTTTCGGAGAGTCAGGCTGAAACCCGTTTCCCTCCACACCGGCTTTATAAATTGTCCCATTGCCCTGCAACCTGGCTGTACTCCTCCAAGAGCCGGGTTTCCCTCTCTCCGTCCCGGAGACTAAGGCGATGTCTGAATACATCAAGGAGAACCTCCGCAAAGGATTCATCCGTAAGTCCTCGTCTCCGGCTGGAGCCGGCTTCTTCTTCGTGGAGAAAAAAAGACGGGTCCCTCCGGCCCTGCATCGACTTTCGGGGCTTGAATAAAATTACCATAAAAAAACGTCACCCCGTTGCCCTTGATCTCCGAACTCTTTGACCGCCTGTGTGGGGAGAAAATATTTTCTAAACTGGACCTACGCGGGGCCTTTACAATTTTAATCCGCATTAGGAAGGCGATGAATGGAAAACGGCATTTAATACACGGGAGGGGCCATTTCGAGTATTTGGTTATGCCTTTCGGTCTCTGCAACGCCCCGGCAGTCTTTCCGAACTTTGTTAAGGCGATCTTTCGGGATCTACTCTATGTCTGTGTAATCGTCTACTTGGACGATATTCTCATCTTTCCCCTGACTCGAGACTCTTCGCCACCAGTCCACCAGGTCCCAGGCGACTCTCGCACTCATCAGCTATTTGCCAGACCCGAAAAGTGCCTCTTTGAACGTGCCAGCTTACCCTTCTTAGGGAACATCGTCTCAGATAAGGGTCTCTGGATGGACCCCCTCCAAACTCTCCGGGGTGCTGCAGGGGCCACAACCCGGTGGGCCTTCGGGCCATTCAACGTTTTTTTGGGATTTGCAAAATTAATATAGGCAATTTATACCCAACTTCTCTACACTTGCGGCATCCCTTGGTGGCCCTGACTTAGGAAGAATGCCAATCCCAAATCCTGGCCCCCAGAGGCCCAAGAAGCCTTAAACCGGGCTCAAACGGCATTGCTTCGGCTCCAGTCCTATCTCGCCCAGACCCTAAACTGTCCGTTTATTCTGGAAGTGGATGCTTTTTTCGGTCGGCGCTGGGGGTCCTCCTGCAGAGATGCTCCGCTGGGTAGACTAGTACCTGTGTTTTTTCTCCAAGACATTTCTCTCCTGCCGAGAAGAACTATACCATAGGTGATCGTGAATTACTGGCCATAAAGCTGGCTCTAGAAAAAATGGCGTCATCTGCGGGGAGGGGCGCACCCAAACCCCCTTGAATTTTTTACAGACCATAAGAACCTTCTGTACCTTCTGTCGGTTTCAATGCCTGAACACCCCGGCAAGCCAGGTGGTCATTATTTCTTTGTCCGTTTTGACTTCCGTTTTACATTTTCCGGCCGGGCCAGAGGAAAAACCTCAGAGCTGAATGCTCTATCTCGTTCCTCGGATACGGTGGGTCTTGAGCCTCCTCCCCAGCACATTGTCCCCCCGAAGCGACTCATCACGGCTGCCCCCGTGGACCTCCAGCACCTACCCCCCGGGAAGACGTATGTGCGACCTGCCTTGCGTCCTAGAATCCTGAAGTGGGGGCACCTCTTTTTCATACGGCTGGGCACCCAGGAGTCCATAGGTCGCTTCAATTGGTCTCCCGATATTACTGGTGGCCTTACTCTTGCTCAGGACATGAGGACTTTGTTCTAGCCTGCACCTCCTGTGCCCGTAATAAGGTTCCTCGCCTCCAGCCCGCGGCCTTCTTCAGCCCCTCCTGGTTTCCGGAAAAACCCTGGAAACCCCTGTAGCCATGGACTTCATTAAATGATCTCCCGGCCTCATCTGGAAACACGGTCATCTGGGTTGTGACCGACCGTTTTTTCCAAAATGGCCCACTTTATCCCACTGCCTGGGTTACCCTCTGCCCCCCAATTGGCCCAACATTTTTTCAGTCACGTTTTCCATCTGCACGGTCTCCCCCTTTACATTGTCTCAGATAGGGGAGTCCAATTTATTGCTAAATTTTGGCGGGCTTTTTGTGGTCAATTGCAGGTCCAGTTAGACTTCTCTTCCGCATTTCCACCCCCAGACCAATGGGCAGGTTGAGAGGGTTAACCCGTTTTTGGGACCTACCTGAGATTTTGTGTCCGCCCGTCAAGATAAAATGGTTTTGATCTTCTTCCCTGGGCAGAGTTTTCTTATAACTCTTTAGATTCGGGATCTGCTGGGCCTCCCCCTTTTTTGTCGTGTTTGGGTTACATCCCCCCCCCCGCCTCTCCCCCTGGTCACCTCGTTTCATGTCCCGGCTGTGGATGCCCAAGTAAGGGACAAACAAGGCTCTCTGGCAGCTCACGCGAACGGGCCCTGCTACGGGGTTCTGCTCGCACCAAAGTCAGGCTGACAGGTACCGTAGGCCCCCGCCCTATTTGAGCCGGGCGATAGGGTTTGGTTGGCCACCAATATTTTCGCTTTAAGGTGCCTTCTTATAAGTTAGGCCCTAAATACGTGGGTCCGTTTGGGGTACTGCAATGACTTAATCCGGTGTCCTACAAGCTCTGCTTGCCTCCTACCCTGCGCATCCCGAACTCCTTCCATTTCTCTCTCCTCAAGCCGGTGGTACTGAATCGCGTCTCCCGGTGGGGGGTCTCGCCTTCGCCTGAGGCCAACTCTGACAACACCTTTGAAAGGGCAAGGAGTGCTGGCACAGAAGACAGTGAGGGGGGGAAGCGGTTCTTCCTCATTGACTGGAAGGGGTTCGGGCCGGAGGAGCGGTCGTGGGAACCGGAGGCCAACCTGTCGCCTGACCTCCTCTCTAGGTTTCAAAAGAAGAGGGGGAGACCTAAGGGGGGGGGGGGGTACTGTCACGGGGGTCGCGCTCCCCCGCGACCTTCCCCCTGCTGTCCCGGTCCCGGCGCTGCGTCCCTTTTCCTGTCCGCGCTCCAGTGAAACGCCGCCCTCCCGGCCACGGCGCGTGGCCGGGTGCTCTAGGGCCCCAGCGCGGCCCGAATTTCTCTGATTTAAAGGGCCAGCTTTCCGATAATTGGTCCATTGTCGGGCGCTGGTTCTATTTAAGGTATCCGCCCCCAACACTTCCTGCCAGTCTGTTGGTGTGTTCTTGGTGCGTTTTGAGAGTTTTGGAGTTTAGTCTTGATTACCCGTGTACCAGTCCGCTTGCTTACGTTTCCTGACCTTGCCTGTTTGCCGCCTGCCCTGACCGTCTGCCCGTTTCTGACTACAAACCTCTGCCGCCTGCCCTGACCTTCTGCCTGTCGCCGACTACGCCTCTGGATTAAGTTTCTGTACCACGCTGTACCCCGGCTGCCATCGCAAGCAAGTCACGTCAGGGGTAACGACCTGGTAGCCTCATGCCGCAGCAAGTCCATCCCGCTTTGCACCGGGCTCTGGTGAAAACCGGGGGCTACTTAGATTCCGTTCCCTGGCGTGGCTTAGCCATCATAGCTTGCGTTGGCCCAGCGGATCCACTCCTCCGTTACAGTTATGAAGGAGGTTATAGGCCCCTCTCAGGTCCAGCTTGAAAAACCACTTTGCCCTCTGGATTTGATTGAACAGATCTGGAATCAAGGGTACTGGGTATTGTTTACTGTTATCTTATTTAGTTCATGGTAATCTATGCATGGATGGAAGCCTCCATCCTTTTTTCCCACAAAGAAAAACTCTTCACCCATAGGGGACACAGATGGTCGGATATGTCCCTTCTGTAGGCTTTCTGCAATATATTGCTTCATGGCTAGTCTCTCTGGACCTGACAGATTAGGAAACCTCACTCCAGGCAATAGGTCAATAGAACAGTAGAAATATCTATGAGGGGGTAGTATCTCCGACTGTTTCTGAGGAAATACTTCAGCAAAGTCACAAATAAAAACAGGAATCTGCTCCACCTCTGTGTTGCCCAGTGTGTAGGGAGACATCTGTCAAAGCACAGTTGTTCCCACTTGATTAATTCTCCTGAATTACAGTCAAACACCGGGTTGCGTTTTTTAAGCCAGGGCAGCCCCAAAACCACATCAGCGGGCAGCCCCTCCATGATCAATAGAATACACTTTTCCATGTATAGATCCTACCAACATCTCGAGCTTAGGAGTACAATGTTGAATTGTGCCTCTAGCCAGCGGAGTAGAGTCAATAGCCACAACCCGCAGGGAATCAGATAGAGGTCTCCAAGGTAGGCCCAGACGTTTGGCAAAGGATGCATCTACAAACTTGGATGCTGACCCAGAATCCACAAAAGCACTCCAAGAACCAGACAGAGAAAAGTATGAGATTTTAACTGGGAGCAACAACTTTTTGGATATAATAGGAAATACCTGTTCACCTAGCTGACCTTTCTGCAACTCATCTAGGCACTTTAGTTTTACAGCCTGGTCTTCCGTTTGGAGCACTCCCAGACAACGTGTCTATCTTCACCACAGTAGAAGCACAATCCCTGGATACGACGAGAAGTTCTACGGTCACTAGAAGAAGCCGAGGAAGAAGCCCACACTTGCATAGGCTCCTCGGGGTTTATATCAAAAACAGCGAGTGTACAGGTGACAGTGGAGTGGCCCAACGGGGAGGAGCCTTTTCCCGACGTCTCTCCCTAAAACGTCTGTCTAGACGAACAGCTAGTGCCATAGCCTTATCTAAAGAACCAGGGGAAGGGTAAACCACCAACATATCCTTAACATGGTCGGCTAGTCCTAGCCTAAACCGGCGTCTAAGAGCTGGGTCATTCCACCCAGACGGAGCACACCAGCAACGAAATTCGGAGCAATACTCCTCCACTGTCTTTTTACCCTGCTTCAAGGAGATCAGCTGAGTCTTGGCCTCAGCTTCCCTATCAGGGTCATCAAAAAGTATGCCTAAGGAGACAAAAAATCTGTCCATGGAAGACAGTTCTGGTGAATCAGGCGGTAAAGAAAATGGCCACTCCTGGGGAGAACCCTGAATTAGAGACATAACAATTCCCACTCTCTGCTCCTAATTGCCTGAGGTATGTGGGCGGAGCCTAAAATACAGGTGACCTCCTTCCCTAAATGTTAAAGAGGTCCTCCTGTTGCCTGAGAACCTGTTAGGCAACTGAATAGGAGGTTACACAGGGGGGAGGCGGGGGCAGGTAATGCAGGAACACTCTGACTTGCAGAAGTCTCCTGTTGTTGTACGCTCAGTGCCAGGTCCTGGACTAGCTGGGTAAGCCCCTGCATCTGCTCTACCAGAGCTGTCATGGGGTTCATAGTGAGTGGAGAGCAGTAACTGTGATAATGTCACGTCAAGGGAGATACAG
Organism: Phyllomedusa bahiana; assembly: GCA_025379985.1. Taxonomy (NCBI): domain Eukaryota; kingdom Metazoa; phylum Chordata; class Amphibia; order Anura; family Hylidae; genus Phyllomedusa; species Phyllomedusa bahiana. The sequence continues at coordinate 9,505 of JAODAL010064728.1, forward strand.
TGAGCCCTAACTGGAACCCAGCCCACTGTCCCTGCCTACTTGACGTGCTGCCCTAGACAGAAGTCACCAACTGGGCGACAGTCTCTGCACTGCTAAATGCCGGGGCTGTCAGGAGGAAGAAGTGTCAGACAGTCCGGGTAGGTAACAGATCAGTAACGTCGGGCCAATAATCAGAACTAGATAGAGAAACCAGTAAACAAGCCGGGGTCAAAAACACGATCGGGAGCAAGGTACAAAATCAGAGCACAAGACGAGGTTAGAAAATAAGCGGAGGTCTGTTACATGAAATAGGCAAACAAACAACAAGCTTGGGTAAATAAGGCAGCCAGGAGAATATCACAGGCGCAGCACTCAGTCTGCAGGAAGTTTAAATATGGTGCCCGGATACCGCCCCTGTAGCTGATTGGAGCAGCCTCCGGGCCTTCCCATTGGCTGGTGCTACACGCCCCATGTCCAGAGTGATTGGAACTCTGTCACTCACACAGCTACTAGCAGAACGTCTCTCAGGGTGGGGTCGCAAATCAGCTGCTGCAGAATGTTGTTCCCTGCAGGCTGAATGCTGCCCAGTCCTGACACTAGGATTTTGTTTACATTTTTGTTTTCGTACATTGACCTTGCCTGAGGAATAAAACTGTCTGAGGCCGAAATTAAAAAAAACAACCTTGTTTCAGAAGGAAATGTTTGCCGTGGGCCAGGAAGTGATGATCCTGCCAAAGTGCTGACATCAGTGTTATGTCAAGTCTAGTAGACAACATGTCTGTAATCCATCACTATGCCACACAGCCTGAGCAGGGTAATGTTAGCTGTGTCACAGAGCTAGCTCCAGTTACTGTCATGTCTGAACTAGCTGTTCAGGAAACTGCAGCCAAAACAGTACAGGAGACTAGTTCAAGTGTGCCACTAGAGGCCATTGTCAACAGTGATGCACCCCCCTACATTTCTTTCCTCACATCCGCTTACCATCCTTTGCGTTCCCTGCACTCTGCTGTTGATCTTAGATTACATGCCTCAATCATCTGAACCTCTCACGCCAGTCTCCAAGATTTTGCACATGCTGCCCCAATTCTCTGCAACATGCTACCTAGTGTGAAGAGGCACACTCATAACCCTCTAGTTTTAAGTGCGTCATGAGAATACATCTTCTTAGGCAGGGCTACCAAGATCCCTAACTGCTAACTCCCCAAATTCTTGCACACACATTTCTACACTTGGGCACTCACAAGCACTTATCTGTATAGGTGGCAGGTTCATCTAATTTCTATGTAAAGTACCCGATGTTTAGGAAACATGACTAGATTATTAGGTAAACCAAACACTTCTCACCTTTTGTCTCACCCATACACCCGTAGGGCCTTCTCCCCATGGCAAGGGTATTCACCCGGTTTTACAGACGGTTTCGGTTTTGAAAACGGTCTGTAAACCAGCTGTCTACCCCTAGATTGGACCTTAATGGAAAATCCACCGGACGGCTTTTTGGACCGCCGGCGGTCCGAAAAACATAGAACACGTTCATTCTTCAATATGAACATGTCTATGCGAAGGGGAGGGCTTTTCGCGGCAAACCGCTGACCGGTATTTGCTCTGTGCCGTGTGAATGGTCCCTTACAGATTGTAGGCCGTTGTGAGCAGGGCCCTCACACCCTATGTCTGTGTGCTTAACAATGTAGTTGTTAACTGTATATTTGTCTTTTTTGTCTGTACTTGTACCCTTTAAATTCTAAAGTGCTGCAGAATATGTTTGAGCTATACAAATAAAGATTATTATTACTAGGGCTAAAAGTATTGCAGGGGACATATGTCCTGTGACTTAGAGCAACCTGGAGAATTGTGCTGCCGCTACAATTTCAGGTAAAGCTTATGTGGTTGCCAGTAGCAATCAGGTGTCCTCTGCACCTACTGGTGTAACAAAGGTGAATATGTTGCATAATGATGTGCACATTGCAAGTTTGGAGTATGAGTGGGAGAACCATGAATACGATTGTCCAGCCGCTACATGTAAAGTGACTGATATCTAGTTTGTAAATTTGTCTGCCATTGACTGCGCACTGTGTGAAGTTGATGGCATGCAAAATGGGGGAGAGATTCTGACGGAAGCTGAAAGTTCTTCCATTGAGAAAGTATCTCCACACGACACTACAAAAAGTCTGCTGCTAGATAAAACTATCGAGAGGTGTGCACAGGAAATGTGTACTCTGACTAATGAAGTGGCCGGCAAGGTAAACCAGGGCGACATGTATGAACGGGGCTGTGCCAGAAGTCTGGTGTCTTTTTAACCAAGTTCGCTTTATTTGTAACCAGGCGCACTCCAATATCAGGCGCATTACAGAACGCCCGCGGCGCTTTGTATACGCATGAGATCGGGGGGGTGTGCTGGAGGTGTGTCGCACTACAACCGTATGAAGCTACACATTTATAGCTTTAGTACGGTAAATCCAGGCGCATTACTGCTGGAACAGGTAGACCACTTTAAAAGTGGTTTACTTGAGCTAGAAGTGTCGCTTAGTAGCTAGAAAGTACATAATCTATGAGCCGCAGTAGATCAGGTTAATAGATTCAGGCACATTCTACACTACTTTATTGACAAAAAATGCCCCAAAAGAATTTCCTAACCAGTAACAATGGAATACTCCCAGAACAGATCATTGGTATACATTCTACACTACTAATGCGTGCAAAAAAATGGCATCTGGACGCCAAAAATCATACATGTCACCCCAGGTTCTCAATAATTACATGCTACAGAGCTATTCCACAGAGCAAAGAGAGTGCTAAAACACTGCTGTTGAGATGTCGAGTGCAGGGAAGTGTAAACAAGGTCATAGGAAGGTACACTGATTCCCCAGCATAAGTGACTTTGGGTTTGTAAAAGAAACTGCAGCTCAAATCTATGAGATGCAATGTGATGAGGTCTGTATTGTTGCTGTGTTGTATGCCCACTGAACGGAAAGTAAGCCTGCCGAGATGGTGAACACAGGTCAAATATCTGTAACTGGCGGAGATACTAATGTGATGGAAAGTGACACTTATTACCCATCTATTACCCATTGTGAGGTGAGCAAGTATTATGAACCTATATCTGAGCTGTGTGTGGACCATTTAGTCTCGGCCTCTGAGGATGTAAGGGAAATGTTGCCATTAGTGACATGTAGCAATCAATATGTTACCTGTCATGAAAGGCAGGTCACAAGTAGCCGGGAGAAGATAAGTGTGAAGTGTGTGGATGACTCTAATACTGCCCCTGAGAAATGTAGGGTGTCAGCAGGAAAAACTAAAGCAGCCTGACTTAGGTTACGCGGTCACCCAAAGTAGGAGTTTTGACCCTGGAGGGATGCTTTTGTAGGGTGAAAACAGTTTATGACCTTTGTCAAACGGGATAGGTGGCAGAGTGACCTTAGGCGATCGCATGTCTCTGCCACTGTGACATAAAGCAGGAGACCTGCAAGCTAGGCTCCACCAAGGAGCCTGGCCTTGGTGGGGAAGCCAGCAGTTTTGGGCCAGTAACCCTAGATTACTGACACTTGCTGTAATTAGCATAGCTGTGTGGCAATTAATATGGTCTGGCTTTTTTAGGACAACTGTAGTGTTGGGTTGGAGGCCGTTCCCATGTTCCACGCCAGGCTTTACCAGGTATTTTAAGGCCTACTAAGGTCTGTTGCTCCAGATGTGGGCTGGTAGACTGGCCCACTGTCTTTCTTACTGGGAGACGTCTTCTGCTGTATGATTGATGATTCTATTCTGTTACATTGCATTCTGCTGTTCTGAAGTGTTGACCTGAGTTAGAGTTAAGTGCCCCTACGATATAGAAGAGAGTCAAGTGTTTACTTAAACAGGTAATTATGCAGCAGTTACAGGATTAACACACTTTACAGCGAGTTCTGGAAAGATCTGTACTGCTGTTTTGTAATGTATTACACTAGGGTAATATGTGGATCTCGTATTGTTTATATACTATATTTAAGTGACTAGATGTGACCATCCCTGTTTGAATTCACCCCAGCCCCACCCCTCTGTCTATGAGATGTTCTACAGCCATTGTAAAAAAAACTTTTCGTGGTTCCTGATGGTATATGGTGTATTACCTCCCAGTTACATTTCCCAGTGCTGTATCTTCTTGTTGAGATTAGGCCCAAAAGAAAGCCAAACCAGATATGCCCTTTGACCGGCACGAGCCATAAAATGCAGATATGACTGGATGATAACCTGACCTGTGAAAAGTGCCTATTGCAGGAAAGGTCAGAGTTCAAATCACCTGATTAAACTGAAGAATAGCCTGTGGATTAACTAATAGGAGGTTTGGAAACCTGAGATGGCTGAGTGGCCTATAAAATGCACTGTCCAGGCAAAAATCATTTTTCATAGTTTGGAGTTCAATTGTTGATTGAGCTGTGTTCCATTTCTCCTTGCCCCAAGGAACAGATTGTCTATTGTAAGTTTGAAGTTTTCTGTGATTTTCTCCCTTTTATTTTATAACTGTAGTATGTATGTCATTTTATTGCATTTTTGTATACTATGTAAGCAGGGGCGTCGCTAGGCTGTTTTATTCGGGGCTCGGGCCCCGAATAAAACTCCCTGTGCCCCGAGTCTCCCGGCTCCGGGCCGCTGCCGTGGGCCTGGAGCACGACTGGCCCTTTAGCTGCATTGCGTCCGCTGGACGCACATGCATCTGCGGGCTTTCTGCGGAGCAGAGAGCAGAGCGCTCCCTGATCCTCAGACAGTGTCGGAACCGGCTCTGGGTCCGACACTGCGGGGCCGCCGGGTTCCTCACAGCGCTGATGGACCCGCCGCGGCCCCGTGCGCCTCAGCCGGCAGCGTCGCGATGATGTGATGTCATCGCGACGCTGCCTCTCCTCGGGCGCACAGCGCGTCATAGGCCGTGCACCTGAGGAGCTGCCGGAGGAGCGCGGGCTGAAGAGGACGGAGCGCGCTCGCCGGGGGAGTTAAGGTGAGTATGAATGTTGTTATTTTTAAAGCGTTTACCTGCCTCAGTGCCCCTATATACTGCCTGTGCCCCTATAATGCCTGCCTGTGGCCCCCATATCCCTGCCTGTGGCCATATACTGCCTGTGCCCCTATAATGCCTGCCTGTGGCCCCCATATCCCTGCCTGTGGCCCCCATATCCCTGCCTGTGGCCCTATAATGCCTGCCTGTGGCCCTATAATGCCTGCCTGTGGCCCCCATATACTGCCTGTGCCCCTATAATGCCTGCCTGTGGCCCCCATATACTGCCCGTGCCCCTATAATGCCTGCCTGTGGCCCCCATATCCCTGCCTGTGGCCCCCATATTACTGCCTGTGGCCCCCATATCCCTGCCTGTGGCCCTATAATGCCTGCCTGTGGCCCCCATATCCCTGCCTGTGGCCCCCATATCCCTGCCTGTGGCCCCCATATTACTGCCTGTGGCCCCCATATCCCTGCCTGTGGCCCCCATATTACTGCCTGTGGCCCCCATATCCCTGCCTGTGGCCCCCATATCCCTGCCTGTGGCCCCCATATCCCTGCCTGTGGCCCTATATACCTTCTTGTGGCCCCTATATACTGCCTCAGTGCCCCCATATACTGCCTGTTTCCCCATATACTGCCTCAGTGCCCCCATATACTGCCTGTGCCCCCTATATACTGCCTGTGGCCCCTATATACCTGCCTGTGGCCCCTATATACCTGCCTGTGGCCCCTATATACCTACCTGTGGCCCCTATATAACTGCCTGTGGCCCTATATGCCTAACTGAGGGGACTGCTATACCTATAATTAAGGAGTTGCTGGAAATGTGAGGATTCTAAGATATTTGTGTCCAAATCCTCAGGGACGAGTATTGGCTGGGAGAAATCAGCATCAAGGTGTGAACCGGATGCAGAAGAGAAGGGAAGGTGAATGACGCTGATCAGAAAAGATGTCTCCTGTGAGTCACTAAATGTAACTGCAGTGTAATCACTTATATGTCTGCAGAGCGTCTACATACAACTAGTAACTACCACTATATGGTCACTATATGGCAGTGGTATATGTCTTCAGAGCCTATGTACAGCTGATAGTCACATGTGGGGTCTGGCATGATTATTTGATCCTTATGTAGTAATAGTTTTGGGTCTTGGTTTTGTAGGAGAGTTTTAGTAACAATCACTTGTCTGGTAGATTTGCTCCATGTATCGGTGTATGTTTTGGTGACTGTTTAGGGGTACAATACATATGAAGGTGAGAAGCTCTGAAAAAGTAAATTTGTCATTGGTGATTTTTACTGTACAGTGACTGCTGAGGAGATGGACGGGATCTGTGTGGGATGTGCAGAAAATTAGTGACAGGAACACAAGGTTTTACCTGTAAAAAAACATCCACAGTTCACAATGAGGCGTGAAAAATGTCGCGTGTACCCAGCCCTACCCAGAAAAACACAAAGGGGCCGAGCCCCGGATGTTTTAGGACCCTAGCAACGCCCCTGTTATGTAGGCACTGTAAGTTTTTTTCTATTAGCTCAGTTAGCTCTTGTTTGCTCTAAGAACCCATAACATTGAAGAAGTGTTTAACCCTTGTGACAACTCACATACCTTTGGCTGCCATTTTGGCTCGGCCCGGGGGTCATTCAACTCTGGGATCGCCGTTTTTCTGTAAACGGGCTGGCACTCCAATATATAGCACTCCAACACCAGGCGCCAGTTTTATACTGGCTGCAGCCAACTTTATTCAGGCTCCGGATAAACGTACAGCAACCAAACAAACAAAACCTCAGCCGTCTAGCCACTACCTAAACACATACAGTGAGTCCCTCACTACCCAGTGATCTGTGTCTACCACACAGGATCACCAAAACCACAGTACTCCTACTGTCGCAATACCAGCCTGGGGGCCAGAGTCCTTCTCCTTGGCTCCTCTGCTGCTCCACTCCAAATAGCAGACCACGCCCCAGATAACCCAGAGTACCAGGCTTTTATAGGCCTGGTAAATCCCAGAACTGGAACATGGGAACATGGGAACGTGGGAACAGCCACCCACCCAACTGCAGCTGTTCCAGGAAAGCCAACCCATAATGGCTGGACATCAGCCATATTACATATGAGTGTCAGCAACCTAATGTTGCGGACCGACAACACCTGGCTTCCCCCACCGAGACCATGCCCTCGGTGGCATGTTTCTACCAGGTCCCCTGACGTACGCCATCTAGTGGCAGCACCATGCGACCGCCTAAGGTCGCCCGGCCACATATGGCCGTAGGCCTTGATCACCCTGTACAACCCTTCCTCCAGGGTCAAAGCTCCTACACAGGGCCAACGTCTTTTCTACATTTTCAGGGGCGGAGACAACATCACTTACATACTGATCATCCCATGCACTCACCCTACACTCGGCAAAAATACAGTCATAGCCACTTTTCATAGGTAGCACCATGCATACCTGCTCTGCAACATTGAAGTCACCATCTTCAGCCGGCATGCTGACCTTCACAGAGCTACTGCTGACAACCCCAGTACCAGTGTTATCATAATTTGTAGCTTTCTCCCACACACAGACTACCTTGTCCTTGTGCCCACAGGGCAGTGTCCTCTCTATTTTGGGTCTTTCATGAGCAAAAGACCCTTGGATGATCCCAACAACCACACTAGCTGCACAGGAAGCTGTAAGCACAACACACCTCTCAGGTTCGCTATACACCATGGCCTCTTGGGGCACACCTGAGCCCCAACCTGCTACTTCTTTGTCTACAGGATTATAATGAGTCCCAAACTTCTCTTTGTCATGAGTCTTCTGGTCTTCACTGACCACCTCATCAGCATCAGAGAACACATTCCCCTGTCCACACCTCCGTTTACTGGCTCTGTTTAGCATCAGACCTTCTGCAGCAATGCGTGGCGAGGTTTCCTGCACGTCCCCTGTAACCGTCTCTAAGGGAGAACACTCAACCTCTATCAGGTTCACTCTTTTATCTTGCACACCATCCATTTCACATTGTGCACTGGAGTCAATGGCAGACACATTTTTAACAGTAGGGACAGCAGACATCTGGCTGCTAAGGCCTCGTTCACACGGCTTATTTTGCCACGGATTGGCGCCGTACTGCGCGCCGGATTTGCGCTTCAGTACGGCGCCAATCCGTCGGAGTCATTACTGTAATCCACTGCTCTCATAGAGAACAGTGGATTCCGTCGCTCCTCCCCGCTCGGCGAATCCGCTACGGGGGGAGAAAGTGACATGCACATTATCCAGGCGCAATACGCGCCGTGGATAATGCAAGTCTATGGGGCCGGGGAGCGGCGCCCCCGCCGCGCTCCGGCCCCGCCCCCGTCCCGCCCCTTATTCACGGCGGACTTGTGAGCCGGATTGCGCTCACAAATCCGTCGGGAATAAGCCGTGTGAACATGGCCTAATAGCACCTACCTGCAGGTCGCCATAAACCACCGGAGCTACCACCTCTGTGATACTGGTAACATTGTCCTCCATAACTTTTAGGGAAAACTTATCAACTGTCTCAAAAAGCAGGCACTTCCTTACCATCTGAGGATTCAAATACTCTCCCCTGCCCCTCACTGGCATCTGAGCAAACCCTCTTTTTTTCTGTGTATAGCGGCTCACATTTTCCCTCACTACCATCACTGCAGTCTTTCTAACCACTGCAGTAAAAGCTACTGGAAATACAGCAACCACTGGAGCAAGTTACCTTAGCTGCACTACAGGTCTCAGCACGATCTTTCTCTTCAATCCCTGCAGGGTCACAATCTGGATTTTCATCACAGATAAACTTCTCTGTAATACACTGATCGGGGCTGCACACAGAATCTGCCTTGGCACACATTTTTTTTCCAAACATATTCTCATCACTCTCATTTGAATAATCAACATCATCAGTACTCTGTAGCACTGACACACTACAGCATCCACTCCCACACTGCAACTGAGACTCTTCACAGAGGGTTTTTCCCCTTGGTAACTAACCAGTACATTCACACTCAGTCTCCTCATGCATTGTAGTAGAGCCCTCATACACAGCAGCAGAGAAATCACCTTCATGGGAGGCCGTTTCTCTTTCAGGCAACACACTTGAGGAATTCCCATTAAAGCAGGCAAACATCTCTCTTGGA
>JAODAL010064729.1:0-18572 GCA_025379985.1 Phyllomedusa bahiana
AAAGGAAAGGCCTGAGGCTTACTAGACTTACTAGGCGGATTAACGGAGGATGACGTCAGCGGCGCTCTGCTCTGCTTAGGCCACAAAGTCACTGCTTCTAACATCAGGACAAAGGTCGGGTTTCTAGGGGGAAGGGCCGGGTCCTCTATGGTGGTAGTCACTATGGCTGATATGGCGGTAGTTGCACCCCTAAAGACAGGATAAGCTCCAATGCTACATGGGAAAGATTTACAGGTGGTCACTGATAAACAATTGATACTCCCCATCCCAAGGTTTGAACTAAGTAAAAATTTTTTTATTAAAATAAGAAGCAACTCACACCAGTATGCAGAAAAGCCACAATACCATAAGGAGAGATTGCTCAAGTGCAAAAATACTGAGCATCATCATTTAGCTGTAAGCCATCATGGTGCACCACACAAAACCGTATAAGTAGCGCCAAATATAAGCCTTATCTATGAGCGGTTGTAATACTAGAAATCACCTCCTCTTTGATAGTAGGCATGTGAGTGGTTGTTCATCAGTTTTTTTGCACTTGAGCCATCTACCCTGTATGCTACTATGGCTTTTCTACATAATGGTGTGAACTGTTTTTTATTCAAAGTGCAGTTTTTTACTAGGCAATTGCCCTCCTAGCAGATGGGTGCGTGAGCAATTGTTCATCAGTGAGCTGTACCTGTTAAATTTCTCCTATGTAGCACTGGGTTTTAATTACGTCACCCAGGGGAAATTTTTTGTCCGGGCCATGGCGTTTGGTAGGTGGGTCTGGTTTTTTTAATTAAAAAAAAGTCCCATTTTTCTGTGATATTCTATTGGTAGTGAATGAGTATAGTGCTGGATAAAGGTAAGGGTATATAGGTGGAACTCTTAGCTAACCCTTTTGAATTACTAAAGGAGTAAGGCAGGAATGCCCTTTATTGCCCATTTTTATCTACATTTTGGGAAACCCTTCATACATTACATGGTTTGGTGCCCTTTTCAGAGGGTATAAAAATAGGAAATTCAGAAAGCATTATTATGGGTTTTTGTGATTTTATCGAAAATTTTCATGCCTTGAATTATTAGTCATTTTTAAAGGTATAGGTTAATATTAAAAATGTGTTTCTTAAAGTAAGTAAAATTAATTTCAGGGGCCCCTAATACAGGTATTACTTTAACTAGGTTAATTTTACCCACTGCTTAGAAATTGAAGTTGAGAAACCCCATCTTTTTCATAAGCTAAATTAGTACCCTGGTGGGAAAAAAAACCAAAAACTGTTGAGGCGGCTATTTTGTTTGCATAGGATGTAAAGTGTCCAGACTAAAACCCCCATGCAGCCCCTTTTAAAAAACCCCTTTGATTTTAAAAACCCAAAAAATTCAATTTCATTTAGATGTGGATAAGACCAAAAATTTGTACAGAAAGATGCAATGAGCAAATAAGTAGGTAGTGTGAATTTTTCAAATATTATTGAAAAAGGATTTATCCTCCCACTGCTCTGGTGTAGCCCTAGAGGAAAATGATTACATTTACCTGTCAATTCTTTGGAACTGCTATCCACATCTTTACTAGTGGGGCCACTATTTGGGACCACTTGCAGCTCAAACACGCAGGTTAAAAATCCTGAGATAAGCCAGTGCTTCCATTTCCCTCCATTGGCCCAATGACCAGAGACCAAATATTTGGGGGGACCCGATGGGGGGTCATTGCAAAAAGATGTTTTGGAGTTGACTGGAAGCTATGGGCACAACTTGGGTTGAGTGGGCACTTGATGCTTCTTCACATACAGGGAGCCCTCCCCCGACTCCAAATCCCTGTGGCGGAGAAAAAAAACCACCATTTCGAACCACAAACGCCACTATCACCCGATTCAGCGCAATTCACATCCTGTTGATACTAGCAACCAAATTTGCATGATGCCAATACTGCTGCGAGACGAAAAATCAAAAGGATAAAGCAACCCCGTTCAAAAATCAAAAAGGGTACTGGAATCAGGTCCCTTTAGGGGGAAAGGGGAAATTGATCATTCCACCCCCTGGAAACGACAAAGTTGGAGGGTGGTCCCAAATTTTCAAAGCCCATTTCCCCTAACAACTTCACACCCGCCAAGGGTCACCAGCCACGTCTCGAACACGCCCCAAACCCCTCCACGCAAAGCGCTTTTCGGGATCCTGGTGCACAAAGAAATGGCCAAAAATCCAAACTAGACAACAGGCATTCACGACAAAGAGAAAAATAAAAGGAAAAAAAGGAATGAAGAGGCAAACACGTAACAAGCAGTTCAACGGCCAACACTCAACCAACAAGACAAACCAACTGCGAGTTCTTAACCAACTTCCCCAAAAATGTTCCTACCCCTCGCCCCACTAAATCTGCAACAGGTCCATTGAAGAACTAACAACCAGGTGTGGGCAAATGTAGAGATGGAACCGATCCGATTCCCATCTGCCAATCCTCCTAACTGTCTCCGCCCCAAGGCCCAAACTGGCCGCCTACATCGCCACCCCCAAAGCAAAAAAAGGGGCAGGAAAATGGGGAAGGATCCCCCCCCAATACTTTAAACAGCGACAAAAGACCGCTGTAAACTGAAAACGAGATTAAAAATGTCAATTTGGCATGCCGTAGCAAAGGATGAGGTCCACCAGGCCACCTCACCTGATAATCTAAAGAAACAATCAAGGGGGCACATTATAAAGCCCTTTACCGCACCCAGGCACACCTTACAGCCTCTATCCTACTGGTCAGTCTTGACCCTTGTTACCCAAAGCTACAATCCACCTCCTGTGTGCCATACATCTTGTGACAACAGACTCCCGGCCACCGTTTTACTGGGACAAGAGGAAGCAAGACGAAAAAGCGACATCTCAAAATCTGACGAACAAACAGATCTTACCATTCTGCCAATCCGCTCCAACATTTTAAACATGCCCATTCGCTGAGACTTGGCCCCTCCTTCACCCCTTCAAAGCCTGTGCCACCAAAAATGACTTAGTAATGGCTCACAACCCACTCCATTTAAAATCAAACACCAGAGCTGTAACAAAACCCGATACCTTCGAAACAGACCAACCCTCATTTTTCACATGACCCTTGAAATAGAACAATGCCGCTGCACACTGCTCGTCTGAAACAAGGACACCCAACCCCTGTGACCACGTTTCCCATAAACACCAAGACGCTTCATAAGCCCCTCAAGTCTCTTCAGCTAGTAACGCCCTAAACAATGTGTCTGCGGTGGAAAAACCATGGTCCACAGCTTGGGCCATTCCAATCCTTTCTACGTGGCATCCGGAGCCAGTTCCTGAAAGCAATCCCACTGCAAACGAGACAAAGTAACCGTTAAATCATTCCGAACCCCCGGAACATGAACCACCAATACCCAAGCATTAAGATCAAGGAAGTGTAAAACAAGCTTCTGCAACAATCAAATAACCGGCAGAGAAGAAGCCGATTGAGAATTAATGGCCTGCGCCAACCCCAGGTTTTCACAATGGAAACACACCTATTTATTGTGAACCCGCTCACCCCAAATTTCAATTTTCACCACTATAGAACACAGTTCTATAGTGCCGCAGCATCGCTCCACTGGAACTATCAGAACCGAGTGGGTCCAAGCTACAACTGGGTAGCAAACACAGAGTTTCTGCTCCCTTCCTGTGTGCCCTACAAATATGGAAGTGACAGCTATATGTGTTGGAAGTTTCACATTTAAAAATATGAAACTGGGGTCTGTCTGTGATGCATAGTTCTTCCATAATTCCTTATGAAACGTCGGCACCGCTGTGACTGGTCCATCTCTTTGATACTGGGGTCTGGGAGCACGAGAGTGGCCAGGTGCCACTCATTAGCTCCTAATCCTTTGATGCTTCGACTCCCTGCTGGGCTTGTTTCAGGCCTTGCATCTAGATTGGGGACATGTGCCTTTTGCTTAATTGAGTTATTTTGAAGTTGGGGGGTGCCTTTTGCAACTTTTCCTCACAGATAGCCTGTTCAGCATCAAGGGAAGCTGGGAGATGCCACCAAACTGTTCCTAAACCTTAACCATTATACTTCTACCAAATATTACCACCATACAATGACCATATAGTGGTAGATACCAGTTGTACACAAGTACTGCAGGCTGTATAATACCATCTTACAGTGACCATATAGTAGTAGATACCTGTTGTATACAGGCTCTGCAGAATGTATATTTCCTCCATACAGTGACCCTATAGTGATAGATACCGGTGTACTACGGCTCTGAGGACTGTATACTACTGCCATAGAGTGCCCATATATTGGTTAATACCAGTTGTACATAGGCTCTTCAAACTTATAAGTGACTTACAGTGCAGTTATAACCAGGGACTCACAGGAGATGACTTCTCTGATGGGAGTCATTCTCTTAACCTTTTCTTCTTCATCCTGTCCAGACCACCATGATGACTTTTCCAGGCCATAACCTGTAGAATTTACCAGACAAACATGAAAGAATTCAGACTTTTCCAACAACTCAATATCCATGCCCTTCACTGTACAAACTCCTAATTACGTGACGGAGGTATTCAGGGTGATAGGTGGAGGTGGTGGCGGATTTATGGGATAGAATGTGGAAGTAGGGGATTTATAGGGTGATAGGTGGGGTGATTTTGTGTAGGTACTAGGACTTATAACACAATGGTGGAGGAAAGGCAGAAAAGGGGGTTACAGGACACAGCTTACAATCATCTGCTGGGGTAGGGAGGGGCAGAAGTCTATCCCCTTTGAGATTCTGTTGCAGCTGCGGTCTGTAACCAACAGAATCATATTGTGCAGCTTGAACTCTGTCTTTGCACCCTCAGTAGATTAGCCACAGGCATGATCTTCAGATGGTGCAGGGGATGCAGTTTAGTACTGTCTGGTTTTATCTAGTGTTTTAATTTTTATACAGGTTTCCACTTTGGATTCACTGGACTTCATTAGACCAATGTTGGAGGTTTCTGATAGATGACTTTTCATTACTAGCACAAGGACTTGGGAGCAGACAGCATTGTTGTTTTTCATCCCAAGGCCAATCATGTATCACTATTACCCCAGTGTCTAATGCACCAGGGGTACTAGGAAGACCCAGGTTACCATCATAACTTGATCCTCTAATGTAAAAGTCGGCTTCTGGGGCATCTGTAAGCTAGTTTTTGATTTTCAATTAATAAATACATTTTGAAAACAACACGGGCATAACCAGCCAAGGTAAAACCAGCGGCTGCAGCTTGATACTATCAGGATGGGAAGGTCTGTGGATATTGATTCCTTCCTATTCTAAAATTAGCAGCCTGCAGTCGCCCTAGTAGTGGGCAATTACATTACAGGACCACTTCTGACATTTACCTGGCTCTTTCCAGAAGCCCTGGTGCATTGGGTATTGGGGTAATAGTGAGTCAGGGTGACAAAAACCACCACTGGCAGACACCAAGCCCCAGCGATAGAAATGGAGAGGTGTCTGTCAGACACCTCCATTACTAACGCTGGAATGAATGGCACTTTAAAATAATAATAATTTAAATGAAAAAAACACAATGACACAGCACAAAAAATTTCTTTAAAGAAATACATTGCACATATAGCCTTTTCAGCAACCTGGAAAGCTGGGTGATATCCCTACAAATGGCGCCCAGTTTTTTTTATCATAGTAAATCTGGGCAATACTTGTGGGGTGCTACTTGTAGTTTGTCCAACGTCCAGGAATGTTGGATAACGTCCCATCCACCACATGTAGCACACAGTTTTCATATCTTAGAAAATTTCTGTGTCACCTTTGGGGATGGGTTTCATCCAGCTTTTCTGGATACTGGATTTACTATCCAGCATGTGATGTCCCATACCCACAAGTAGCACCAAGCTTTACTTTGATAAGAAAACTGTATGTCCATCCCTCCCACCTACCTTTGCCTACCCTTCTCACTCCACTTCTTCCCCCTTCTAACCACCCGCTTAAACCTCTCTCCTCCACTGATCAAGCCCCCACTCTAAAAACCCTCCCCATCTATACACTCTTACCCCCCATTCTAAATTCCCCCCACTCTTGCCCCCCACACACTGTCACCTCCTTCCCCACTCTATACTTACACAAACACTTGCACTCCCCACCTCCCCACTCCTCACACCAGGTCTGTTCCTAGGGATGGATGAGGTGAGTAGTCGCCCAGGGATCCACTGCACCGTTCACCGGGGAGAAAAAACAGGACGGTGGTTACTATCTCACTCTGCACCGCCATTTTAAAATGGCGGTGCAGAGTTAGCAGCTACATACTAAGGCCAGGTTCACATGGTGTACAGCGGTGCATACCTATACTTGCTGCTATATGCATCCTGTTGAAAGTACGCGCAGGCCAGAGGATACAATGCTACTGGATTTGATTAGCAGTCCAAAAACTTTGAGTGATTCATTGTTGTTGGTGTCCTTTACGGATTATTAGATTACCAAGATTTTGAGGGTTCCCAGTAAAATAGAACAGGAGTTGTGGGATCTTGGTAGAAAAAAGTTTGAAAACCTCTGCACTTTAGCTTCAGAGGTTACCACTGGAATCCTCTTCCACTCCTCTATGATGAGGAGCCACCATGCGCTTCACCTTCCATTTGAGGATGCCGCACAGATGCTCAATAGGGTTTAGGTCTGAAAACGTGTGTAATGCGGAGGTGGATTCGCTGGACCACCGCAAGCGATGATAGTTAAGCCACGCCAGGGAGCAGAGTCTAAGTAGCGCCCGGTATTCACCAGAGCCCGCCACAAAGCGGGATGGACTTGCTGCGGCGTGAGGCTACCAGATCGCTACCCCTGACGTGACTAGCTTGCGATGGCGGCCGGGGTACTGTGTGGTACAGAATCATAATCCAGAGGCATAGTCGGGGACATGCAGAAGGTCAGGGCAGGCGGCAGAGGTTCGTGGTCAGAGACGGGCAGACGGTCAGGGCAGGCGGCAAACAGGCAAGGTCAGGAAACGTAGCGGAACGGACTGGTACACGGATAATCAGACAGGACTTTCCAACACTCTCAGGACTTGCTAACGCACACCAACGAACTGGCAGAGAGTGTAGGAGGCGTGCACAATAAATAGGGTCAGCGGCCAGCAATGGCCAGTTACCGACGCGCTATCCCTTTAAATCCCGACCAGCCGTCGCGCGCGCCCTAAGCAGCGGGTACGCGTGCGGCGGCTGTCAGAGCCAGACACAGGAGCGGGGACTGGTGAGTACGGGGTTTTCCTGGGCAGGAGCAGAAGGACCACGGCTACGGGCAGCCGCGGCACCCGTGCCGGGGGACGGCCGCGGCAAGCCGCGGCGCCAAGCGCCGTGACAACATGCTTGGCCAGTCCAGCACCTTTACCCTCATTTTCTTTAGTGAGGCAGTGGTCATCTTGGAGGTGTGTTTGGGGTCATTATAATGTTGGAATATTGCCCTGCGGCCCAGTTTCTGAGGTGAACGGATCATGCTCTGCTTCAGTACATCACAGTACATGACGGCATTCTTGGCTCCCTCAATGAACGGCAGCCCCAAAACATAACACTTTCATCACCATGCTTGATGGTGACCACAGTGCATGGTTCAAGTAATCCATCCTTAGTCTGCTCGTCTTCAGCAAACTGTTTATGGGCTTTCTTGTGCATCATCTTTAGAAGAGGCTTCCTTCTTGGATGACAGCCCAATCTGATGCAGTGTGCGGCATCTGGTCTCAAGACTGATAGGCTAATCACCCACCCAGCGCTAGGACAAGGTATTCTGGTACTCTAGGCAAATAAGGCATGTATCTCCCCACCCCTCTGCTCCTAATGTAAAATTCAGCCCACTCCATACCTATTTGCACCCCCCTTCCTGCCTGGGATGAAGTGGAGCCCTAGGCGATCGCCTACCTTCGCCTACCCATCGTCCCGCAATGCTGGCACTCATATGTCTATTTTCAAAAGACAATCTCTGATAATGATGCTGAGCATCTGCACTCAACTTCACTAGTTGACCATGTAGTAGACCATGAGGTATATTCTGAGCGGAACCTGTGTTGTTAAACTGCTAAATGGTCTTGGCCCCTGTGCTGCAGCTCAGTTTCAGGGTGTTAACAATCTTCTTATAGCCTAGGCCATCTTTATGAAGAGCAACAGTTCTTTTTTCAGATCCTCAGAAAGTTTTTTGCCATGAAGTGCCATGTTGAACTTCTAGAGACAAGTATGAGGAAGTGTCAGAG
Source organism: Phyllomedusa bahiana (assembly GCA_025379985.1). Lineage (NCBI taxonomy): Eukaryota > Metazoa > Chordata > Amphibia > Anura > Hylidae > Phyllomedusa > Phyllomedusa bahiana. The sequence continues at coordinate 8,176 of JAODAL010064729.1, forward strand.
CGATAACACCAAGTTTAAGACAGCTACTCCCATTTTACACTTGGGACCATGTAACACTAGCAAGTCACATGACACTGTGGAGGGAAAATTGCTAATTGGGCACAATTTGTCCATTTTCACTTAGGAGTGTACTTACTTTTTTTGCCAGCAGTTTACTCATTGATAGCTGTGTGCTGAGTTATTTTTACCCAGTTATACAAGCTGTACACTGACTACTTTACATTTTATCAAAGTGTTGTCATGGTCCACGCAGTGGTCCCTGCTCTAGACCACAGAAGTGTCCGTGTTCCTGTTGCAGCCCTGGCTCAACCCACTTTTCTGTACTCATCTGTCCTCACTCCTGCTCATCGCTCCTGCTGGTGTCATGTCTGCCAAGATTTAAGACAGTACCTAATTAACCGGCCAATTACCTTTCACCACCTGGGACTAAAAGACCCTCCTGCCTGTGATCTGGGTCAATTTGTTGATGGTCTCACATCATTCCTGACCTCTGGTTTCTGTCTGGTTACCTGCGTTTATTGACATCCTGACTCCTGCTTTACACTAGTCTGTTCCTGCACTGCTGTCACCTGCCCTTACCCCAGACTGTTACCTGCCTGGGACAACACCTATGGTTGCACCTGCCTGTATCGCATCACTAATGCCTGTTCCCACTGTCCTCATTCTGGCACTTCAGATGTCACTGCGAGTAGCCACTCCGATGGCAGTGACCTGGGGGTTCCCCACAGCTAAGTCCATCTGGCCTTGCGGCGGGCTCCGGCGAAGACCAGGGGCTCCTTAGACTCCACGCCCTGGCGTGGTCTACATCTACACTATCACTCACTGTGACCCAGAGGATCCACACTTACCCAGCTTCCACTGTTACAAGTGTCATATCTTCAGTGTTGTCCCATTAAAATATATAACACAATATTTACAAAAATGTGAGGGGTGTACTCACGTCTATGATATAATGTATATACAGGGAGTCATAACTACCGATAGAGGGGCTATATCTACCTAAGGGGGGTCTCTACCTACTTACAGGGGGACTATAGTTACCTACAGAGTCTATATCTATTTACAGAAGGCTATACTTTCCTACCGGGGGCTATATCTACTTGGGGGGGGTGGAGTACATTTAACTAGAGGAAGCTACATTTACCTTCAGGGGCTATATTGACCTACAGGGGAAACAGGGGAATATATTTACCTACTGGAGGCTATATCTACCTACACAGGGTTTATATCTACCTACCTCAAAGGGGGGCTATATCTACCTGCAGGATGTATATATCTACCTACAGGGACCTATATCTACCAACCTACAGGGATAATATACCTTCCTAAAGGGATCATATACCTTCCTACAGGGAGCATAGATATCTACCTATATACAGTATCTACCTACAGGGGGTTTATATACCTACCTACTAGGGGCTTATATACATACTTACTGGGGGGCCTCTATATCTACCTACCAACTGGGAGTCTATATTCTTAACTGCCTATAAGGGCCCTATATACCTACTCACCTATTTCCAAGGGCCTATATAGCTACATACTAGGGACCTATATTCATACTTATTGGGGGAGTCTATATAACTAGCTACCTACTTAATAGGGGACCTGGATACATACCTATTGAGTGATCTATAAGTCTGCCTACTTAACGGGGGTCTACCTACCTATAAGGGGGTTTACCTATGTGCCTGTCAAGTTTGATGTACCTACATACTATACTGGGGGGTTGAACTACATCATTTTTGGGTATACAAAAACAAGACAAAAATTTAGGGCGACATGTATGAACGGGCTTTTCACCTGTTTTTGGGGAGAAAACGCCCCTTCGGGCCCAATCCCCCGCCCGAACGAAATTTTGGTGGGGGGCGCAGCGTTCCCACTTTCACTGCCCCCCATGAAGGGGGGGGCAATGGCCGGTGGGGGCCCGCGGTGTAGGCATGTACGAGGGGGCTCGCCAAAGCGGGGCGCAATGCGCGTTCTGCACTGCGACAAGAAACCCTATTTTATTTTGGTCAAAATGCTCGGCGGCGGGAAGTGAACAAAACAACATGAGGGGAAGCATACAAACCCAAAGAGAAACCGGCCTCCCTCCGTGCAGCATGGAAAAGATTCCAAAAAAATCGCCTTTTTAAAGGGGGGAAAAAAATCACAAAAAAGCTTAAAAACCTCAAAAATAAAAAATAAATTTTAAAAAAAAAACCCTTCCCAAAAAACAAAAGGGCGCAATACAGGAATTAGGATATTGGAAATGCCGGGGAAAAACAGTAATTCTAATTTTGAAAAACTATTCTCATTGGGCGGCAAAACTGGCCAATCAGAATAGGAGCGACAGTGACCCATTAAAACTAGGAGAAATTGACCAATCAAATCAAAGGAGGGACGTTCAAAATACAGTAAAAATGCAGAAAAGAGCTATTTTGGCTACGCGGGGGGTTGGGCTATCCGGGCCCAAACAAAAAAGACGACAGGGGGCCCATTTTAAACCTATGGGGAAGTTTCAACCCAATCAAAAAACAAAGGGGGGAAAAGTTCAAAATACATAAAAATGCTGAAAAAGCTGATTGGCTGAACTACGGTGGGTCCCCATCCCAGCCAAATCAAGCGCGACTACTTCTCCCATTGTATCTATGGAGAGAGGGCGCAAGCAATCTCGGCTCCACGCCATCGGCATAAAAATGAATAAAAAAATAAATTTTATTAGTTGAAAAATACCTCTGAAAAAGACTGAAACCTTCTCAAACATAAATAAATTTTAAATCCCGAACAACCCGTTTGCGCCGAGACCGCGCAAAAGGGGAATTTTGAAATAAGAAAGGGGGAAAATACAAACAAAATTCAAAACGCTTCCATTTTTTCGGCATAAACCAGCCAATCAAATAGAGCGAAAAAGACCCTTTATAAGCTAGGGGGAAATTGACCAACAATGGGCGACAAAACCCTTATATCCTAGGGGAGAATTTTGAACCAATCAAAATCAAAGGCGGGACATTTTCAAAAACATAAAAAGCGAAAAAAGCTGATTGATTTTTTAAATCAATAAAATCAGTTTATTTCTTTATTTTCGAAAAAACCCCATACTTTTACCCCCTGGCTAACGAAAATAAAGAAATAAACCTTTTTAAAATTAATTTTTTTTGATATTTACCCCCATATTTTTATTCATTTTATATAACATCGGACAACTTCTGTAGATTATCATTTGTTTTCGGCCATGTACATTTTTTTTCAGATTGATTAGAAAACCCATAGGGGCGCGCTCGCTCTCCCATTGGCCAAAAAACCGCCCTCTTTTAACTTAGCCAATCACAAACAGACTCCCTTCTCATTTCTTTTCCCAAAAACTCTTGAGAAAGTAGCTCGCGCTCTGATTGGGGTAACGGGGCGACCCCTGCCGCTTCAACCAATCAGCTCTTTTTTGCCTTTTTTACTGTATTTTGAACTGTCCCGCCTTTGAATATGATTGGTCAATATTTCTCCATAGGATAGAATGGGCCCCCTGTCGCTCCTATTCTGATTGGCTGGTTTAAATGGCGACCAATCAGAATAGCTTTAAACAATTGAATTACTGTATTTCCCGGCAAGTCTCTCTATTGCAATTCCTTATGTTAGCGCCGGCTTGGCGACAAACGCGTTGTTCGGGATTTAACTGTTTTATATTTTTAGAGAAGGTTTCAGCTCTTTATCTGAAATGTTTTACACTTAATCAAAATGAGTTTTTTAATCATACTCCATGCCGCACGGCGCTGAGCGCCGAGATTGCATTGCGCCGATCCCCCTTCCAAGACTACAATGGGGGAAAATAGCTCGCGCTCTGATTGGCTGGGATAGGCAAGCCACCGCTAGCTCAACCAATCAGCTTTTTTCTTGTATTTTTTCTGTATTTTGACCTGTCCCGCCTTTGATTTCAAATTTTCAAAACTTCTCCATAGGCTATAATGGGGCCCTGTCCGCTCCTAAATTTTGATTGGCCGAGATAGCCAAGCTCAGCCAATCAGTTCTTTTCTACATTTTTACTGTATTTTGAACTTCCCTCCTTTGATTCGATTGTCAATAGTTTCTCCATAGGTTTTAATGGTTCACTGCCCCTCCTATTCTGATTGGCTGGTTTTATGCCGACCAATGAGAATAGCTTTCAGAATTTGAATTACTGTATTTCCCGCAATTTCCAATATCCTAATTCTTTATATAGCGCCGTTCTAAAATTTTTGAAAGTTTTTTTTTTTACTTTTATTTGTTATTTTGAGGTTGAGCTTTTTTTTCTGAGAATGTTTTTCCCGCCTTTATAAAGGCGATTTTTTATTCCCTACTCTGCAAAGGACATCTTTAATGATTTCTCGCTGTTCTCCAGCCTGTCTCGCATCGGAATACATGTGAGGCGCAGTCCCGCACAGCGCCCATGTCCCCGCACTGCGCCCATGTCCCCGCACTGAGCCCCACACACTGGCGAGGCGCAGGGAACTTTTCCCCGCATGTATGAGCGCACCTCCTCGGACGGCGAATCTTAGGCGCAGCGCCGCACTGCGCCCATGTGCCCGCACTGCGCCCCCCCACACTGGCGAGGCGCGGCGGACTTTTGCCCGCATGTATGAGTGCACTACCTCGGGCGGCGAATCATAGGCGCAGCGCCGCACTGCGCCTAAGTCCCGCACTGCGCCTCAAACACTGGCGAGGCGCGGCGGACTTTACATAGGATGTATGAGCGCGCCCCGGCGCCGACATAAATCAGGCGCAGATTTCGCCGGAAAACCAGCGGAAAGGTGCGCCCCAACATGGCGAGATTCATACATGTCGCCCTTAGTGCACAAATGGGAGCCCCATAGCCGTTTGGGGGCACTTTTTCTGCTAGAGGCAAAAGGGAGTCATTTTCACTATTTGAGGCATTATAGATGGGGGGTTTGTATAGAGGTAGGGAATTGGTATGGAAGTGCTGAAAAAGTGAGGAGTTAAATAGTTAGATAGTTATATAGTTTGTAAGGCAGAAAAAAGACCGACGTCCATCCAGTTCAGCCTATTGTGTTATAATGTTGATCGAGAGGAAGGTAAAAAACCCCCATGAGGTAGAAACCAATTGTCTCCAATCTGGCAATCAGAGTAAATCCCTGGATCAACGACCCCTCTCCAGAATCCTAGTCACTATAAGGGCTTGTCCCTACTGCACAGGTTTGCGGCTGGTTTTTCAGATGGTTTGCAAAACCGCAAACTACCTGAAAAACCCTCCGCAAACTTTTACATGGGGCCTCTATGAAAAACCCGTGCAGCAGTCCCCACTGCACGGGTTTTCCGCCTGGTGGTTTTTCAAACCGCTGGGGGCCCGAAAAACATTGATGTTCATTCTTCCGGTTTTCGGACGGTTTATGATCATCTCAATTTGAAGGGGGAGGGCTTTTCCCCACTAATTGCGGAGAAAAGCTGTGCCCCGCGGCCGTGTGCATTGCACACAAACCGGACAAAGACTGGTCGGTTTGTCCTGTGCCGTGGGGATGAGCCCTAACTTGTTATATTATTACACTCTAGAAATGCATCCAGAGCCTTTTTGAACTCGGTTATTGAATTCACCATGACAAGTTCCTCTGACAGAGAGTTCCACAGTCTCACCGCTCTAACAGTAAAGAATCCCTTTCAATGTTTATATAGAAACTTTCCTTCCTCAAGACCTAGAGGATGCCTCCTTGTTCTGGATACAGTCCTGGGTATAAATAGATCTTGGGAGGGATCGCGATATTGACCTTTAACCCCCTTAAGGACCAAGCGGGTTTTTTTGGTGACACGTTAGTTTTTCCCTCCTCGCCTTCTGAAAGCCATAACTTTTTTTTCTACATAGACACATGAGGGCTTTTATTTTGCGGGACAAGATGTACTTTCTAACGGTGTTATTCACTATACTATAGAATATACTGGGAAACCGCAAAAAAATTCCAAGTGGGACAAATTGTGAAAAAAAACGTATTTTCGCCATGTTTCTGGGTGTTTTGCTTTTACGGCGTTCAATCTTCGGTAAATATAATGTGCTATCTGTATTCTACAGGTTGTTACGCCTCCGGCAACAGGGCCGCCATTAGAAATTTTGGGGCCCCATACAGCTGGAGCGTCTGAGCCCCCCCACTCCCCGCCAACACAACCCCCTGATCCCCCTCTCCCTCCCCGGCCTCCCAACAGAGCCCCACCCATCCCCCGTCGCCACCCCAGAAAAATAAAAAATTGTTTTTGGGGTCACAAGAAAAAAAAATGCAATTGTGCCATTTTTTGGGATTTAGTTCTTGCTGGGTTATACAAGGTCCAGCAAATACCTCCACATGTCACCATTATAGTGTTACTGGCACTACCATATACTGACTAGTCCCACCATAATGTTATTGACTAAACCAGTATACAAAGACTAATATCACAAAACAACAACAATATACAAGCACCTAATAATACCACCACATCATCACCACATATCTCCACCATGAAAATACTGAATAATACCGCCATACTGTTACTGATTATAAACCATCACACCAAAACCAATATTTCCTCCATACAGTGACCCTATAGTGGTAGATACCAGGTACACAGGTGCTTTGCAAATAGTTTACTTACATTTAGGGCCTCACAGGTGACGTCTTGTCTGAGGAGTCGTTCACTTTCTTCTCTATTCGGTCTAGACCTCCATGATGACTTACTCCGTCCACCACTCATCCCTGCAGAATTCACAACACAAACACCTGAGACTCCTCACTTTTTTTTTATCATTTTCCCAACTGAGTGCCCCCTCCCCCCATGTACAAACTCCCTCTCCATAATGGTCCAAATGGTAAGAATTACCCCCTGGTAGTTATGGGGCTCCCTCAGTCGGGATGTAGGTACAACGGGCCCCCCCGGGCGGTAGCTAGGCATCTATCAGGCAGTAGCTAGGTAGCTTGGGGAGACATAGGTAGCTTCGGGCCCACGGGCGGTAGCTTAAGGTTCCCACGTAGGTAAAATGGGGGCCCCCTGTAGCTTAGGCCACCCTTGTAGGTAGAATAGGGCTCTCTGTAGATTAGGACCCCCTTGTAGGCAGAATAGTCCCCCCCATAGATTAGGTCCCCCTTGTAGGCAGAATAGTCCCCCCCTGTAGATTAAGGCACCCCTGTAGGCAGAATAGTACCCCCCACCCGTAGACAAATAGTTCCCCCCCCAGTCTTCGGGGCCCCCTGTAGGCATAGTTCCCCCCCCAGCCATTAGGGCCCCCTGCCGGGATAGTTCCCCCCCCCCAGTCATTAGGGCCCCCTGTAGGCATAGTTTCCCCCCCCCCCAGTCATTAGGGCCCCCTGTAGGCATAGTTCCCCCCCCCCAGTAAGTGGGCAAGGTTAGGAAAGGGGGCCCCCACAGTTATGGGTGGGCGAAGGGGGGCCCCCCACATTCATGGTATGGTACCGTGCCGGTGCCGCACCATGAGCTGGCTCTAAGAGGATGTCCCGGCACAGCTACGCTCCAGAAATCTTCTACTTACATGCTTGCGCTGTAGCCTGAACCGGGCCCGCCTCCTCTGTCGCCGCCGCTGTGTAGTGTGCCCAGCGGTGGGATGCGGAACAATTTGAATGTGTGAGGCTTCGCCCCCGAGGGGGCGGGGCCTCACGGAATCAAATTATTCCGCATCCAGCCCACAGAGGAGGACGGCCCGGCTCCGGCTACAGCGCGCACAGGCATGTAAGTACAAGACTCCTGGAGCGCAGCTGTGCCGGGAGCGCGGGCCTCCTCCCAGCACCGCCCCGCCCCGCCGGCCCTACAGTGCTTAGCTATATTTAGATGAAGGCGCCGTAGCGGAGGCGGAGCGGGCCCCAGCGCTGACGCTCACCACCAGCCACCACCGGGCCCGTGTAGAGCGCCGCGCTTTACTGTTTTATGTGAAATAAGGGGGCCTGCTTGAAGCGGGCCCCCTTATCTCTCCTGGCCCCATACGGGAGTACCCCCTGTACCACCTGTATGGTGGCCCTGTCCGGCAATACCAAACATGTAGGGTTTCCGTTATGTTTTGGTACCGTAAAAAAATTCCAAACATTTCCTATTTTTGAAATTTGTGCCACGGCGCCATTTTGTGCGACCAATAACTTTTTGTACTAACACCTACGGACGTCAGTGAGGGGCATTTTTTGCAGGCTGAAGTATACTTTTTATCGCTAGCAGTTTGGAATGCATGCGACTTTTTTGATCATTTTTATTCCATTTTTTGAGTGACGTAATATGACCAAAAAACGCAATTTTGGCGTTTGGAATTTTTTTTCTTCTACGGTGTTCAGCGTACAGGATAAATGATGTTATATTTTTATAGATCTGTCTTTTCGGAGCGGCGCTACCAAATATGTGTAACTTTTTTTATTATTTTAATGATTTTTATTTGTAAAATGGGGAAAGGGGGGTGATTTGAACTTTTAATACTTTTTTTGTACTTTAAAACTTTATTATTTTTTGTTTTTTTACTGTAACATTTAGTACCCCTATGTGCTTGACCGCTAGGGGGCGCGATTGTTAATACAGCCTAATGCATTGCCTATGCAATACATTAGGGTGTACAAAGATGGCGGTTTCCCCACTTCCTGTCTACGGCTGTAAGTGGGGCAAACCGGCAAATGTAAGTGATGGGTTAAACAGCGCCAACGGGCGGAGCCACCCGCCGGCGCTGTTACTGCTTGGTGTTAGCGGTGATTAGCCGCTAACACCCGGCGGCGGTGCGGGGGGGGGGGGTCACGGAGCGATCCCCCTGAAAAAGCCCCTTAGCGGCCCTGGGACGTACTCATACGTCCAGGGTCGTTAAGGGGTTAACATAGTTATACATATTTATTATTTCATCCCGAAGCCGTTTTTTCTCTAAACTAAATAACCCTAATCTTGCTAATCTTTCTAGATATTGCAGTCAACCCAGTCCTTTTATTATTTTCGTTGCCCGCCTTTGTACCTGTTCAAGCTCTACAATGTCTTTCCTGTGTACTGGTGCCCAAAACTGTACACAATATTCCATGTGTGGTCTGACCAGTGACTTGTATAATGGGAGAATAATGTTCTCATCATGTGCATCTATGCCCCTTTTAATACACCCCATAATCCTATTTGCCTTGGCAGCTGCTGTCTGACACTGGCTGCTACAATTAAGTTTACTGTCCAACAGGATTCCCTAAAACCGTACATAAAATTGAGTTTTTTGTCAAGTTCTTGTCAAAAAATGCAGAAAAAAATTGTTTTTTGCCAAAGTTTTCTGGATGTTTTTTGAATAGTTTTTTGAATAGTTTTCAATCAGTGTAGTATGCACAATTTTAACCCACACGGTTGGTTTTTCAGCGGAAACGCTGCCAAAAAAACGCCTAAAACCCGTTCTGCCCTGTTCTGCCGTTTTTTGCAACGTGTTTCAAAAAATGACTGGGAGCAGAATTGAGCTGGGAAAAAATATTCTGTGGAGACTACAGAACATTTTTGCTGTTAAAGTATAAGGAATCTTTTTTCAGCGGATTCAGAAAATGAAAAACGCCCAAAAAATTACCAAAAACGTGTGTTGTGGAGACGTAGCCTAAAGTTTACGGTGAGCATACAGTGCCGGTGGGGTTGGACGGTAAGTACAGACCACAGGTTACTGAGGGACATGCTTGTGTTTTTGAATCCTCAGATGGTAAAGAGGTGTCTGGTTCTGAGGCAACTGATGAATTTTTCTTAGAGGTTATGGAGGAAAATAGTAACAGTACCACAGAGGCTACTCCGGTCTACAGATTAATGTAGATAAATCAAATTTTTTGCCTTTAGACTCATTCGCTCCCTCGCGACATGATCTATCCTTGCCACTGCAATGGTCCTCTCAAATCACTTATCTGGGTATTAAGGTATCTAGGTCCCTAGCTGAGTTCCGCGAGCTGAACATCACTCCACTTTTTATGTTCCTTCGCAATAAGATTCAGGCCTGGAGCAAGCTTCCCCTGTCGCTTATGGCCAGAATTAGTTTGAAGATGATTCTTTTCCCCAAAATACTATATATCCTTATTCAATCCCCGATATATTTGGACTCGTCAGTGTTCCGCTCGCTGAACTCCATCTTGATCTCCTTTATTTGGAATAATGGCAGAGCTCGCCTCTCTTTACAAATCCTACAACACCCTTGGGATATGGGGGGGGGGGGGGCATCCTTTCCCGAATTATGCATTTACTACTGGGCTGCTCAGCTTTCCCATTTGGTTAGATGGCACACGATGGACCATTCCCGAGTCATGGAACTTTTAATCAAACCTTGGGATGAGATATACTTACATCCCTTCCATTTCCTCTTTGTGGCCCATTCCCGATCCATACATCACCGCCAGTGCCCTGTTATCCTTAAGCAAAGTCTTTTGATTTGGAAACAAGTCAGAGAGCTTTATTATCAAACAGGATAGATGAATAACACCTCTCTG
>JAODAL010064730.1:0-18572 GCA_025379985.1 Phyllomedusa bahiana
GAATTGGGAAAATTTCGATACCTAAAAAACCTTGCCGATTTCAACTTTGTCGATAAAAATCGCTCAACACTAATTATTACTATTTTTTTTACATTGACATAAAATAAATCCTGCTCAAAGAACCTTAACTAGATAAAACATTTCTCTAGCTAAACTATGGTATAGACACACCTACAGGAAATAAGTTAATATCAGTCTATTAGTTACAGGCTTCATCGGACCCAGGAAATGGATTTGCCCTAGACAGACACCTTTCTGATACATAAGTGAGATTATTGCTAGCAAATTATCACCATGGAGCTCTAAAGTTATACAGGGCTACAATGCAGATAATTAATCAGCCATCTAGTCCTTATACCTAGGGCTCATATATCTGTCAGGAAGATCTCTCCATACACCGTCATGCTCATGTACTTTAATAGCTGAATTAATGCTGAAAGAGTGTTCTTTTGGCCTAAATTTGTCTGGATAATGTCGGGACACAACAGCCTCGAGGCACAGTAAACTACTTTTTATTCAACTGTATAACAAATGTATACTACAGGGTATGCAATCTTTTAATAGGTATACAGTTGCATATGTCTGGGTCATACTTTTGGCACACCATTTCAAACAGTCCTTACAAACATAATCGCTGTATGTGATATGAACCTAGACTAAAATAGACTGATTATTTTTGAACTTGCCTTGCTTTTCCTATATTTGAGATCTGCAAACCAGGAGAAGGCCCACATAGGATTCAACATCTCACCGATCACTGCTCTTCTTCTGCTCCATGCACCACAGTTGGCTTTGGCACTGTGCAGCACCAGGATGTAGCAGTCATTAGTGCACACAATTTCCTAATGCTGACCAATGACAGAACCCAATGTGCAGTGGCACCTGGAGCTGAGGAGAACCTGGAAGAAAGGAGCAGTAAGAATATGGAGGCATCCCAATTTCGTTTACTGGTTTGGGCTCTGAACGTGGGCATCTGGTAAAAAGCCTGATTATTTTGAGAGTTTGATCTGAGGTCTGCATTAACTTAGGTGCCTGATTACAGGTCTGAGGAATTTTGGCGTCCTCACTGGCATCTGAATTAATTTAGGTTTTCTGTTCTTGGGTCTGAATTATTGGTGTTTGATTTGGTGTCAGAATAAACTTAAAAGCCTGGTCTAGGGTCATCTGAATATATTTCATGGTTCTGTTTTGCACACTATATTGTATGGCCTAAACAGGAACAAGTAATGTTTCAATGTCACTTTAGGCTGGGCCTCCAAAATAAATTCCACCAATCGGCCCTAGTCACCTTAATGTGATGCTCAGTTTAAGACTTTTATAATAGAATTTAGTGGAGAAAATGGATCTGTCCAGCACATCTTAGAGTTTGTGCACAACAGGTTTTTCTTGCATGTTTTTTATATTCTTCATTGAAACCTCTGATGTATACTCTATACATGTCTATAGGCGTTCGCTGGCAGTTTTAGGCAAAAAAAAATGGCCCTTTTGGCCTCCATCTGGTCATTGTACCATAAAAGAATGGTCTAGGATAATATAGTAGGCTATGCTGTTCTGTACAGTTGTAGCCAGTAAAAAAATATACAACTAATACAACTATATATTTTGTTATACCACTATCACTAATTGATTTCACTATATGACTTCCATTTCAGATGCCCATTACACATATATGTTGGCAAGAGACAATAATCTCATATTATAAAAAAAGTATAATGCACAATATAATTTTTTTTTTTATAATGGGCTTCTATTACGTTTCTATTAAAAGTATACATCAGTTGTTTTTTTTGACATAAACTTTATACAAGAGCCATTAACATGATGTAAAGAGAAACTTATGATATATATACGTCGAACTGCAAACTTTGATTACAAGACGGTGGTCCCTTGAGTTACAATATTCACTTATTCCAGGTAATCACTGCATGCACTTCTGTAGTTCAGTAAAATGCTCATTGGCTGGATCTTCCAATCAATCACATGCGCCACCCACAGGTGGGTAGCTGTAACAGCTGGGATAGTGGATCCCCTGGACCGCCGCAAGTGATAGTGTAAGCCACGCCAGGGAGCGGAGTCGAAGTAGGTCCCGGTTTTCACCATAGCCCGCCGCAAAGGGGGATGGACTTGCTGCGCCGGGAGTCTACGAGGTCACTACCCCTGACGTGACTTGCTTGCGGTGGCAGCCGAGGTGTAGCGTGGTAAGGAATCGTGAGACGTAGACGTAGTCGGGGACAGGCGGCAAGGTTAAGGCAGGCGGCAGAGGTTCGTGGTCAATAGACATAGCAAGAGGGTCAGGGCAGGCGGCAAGGTTTAGAGTCGAGAATCATAGGCAAGGGTCAGGAACACGGCAGAGACAAGAACAATGATAACGCTTTCTCTAGGGCATGAGGGCAACAAAGATCCAGTGAGGAGCAACAGGGCGTAGCCCAATATATAGGGTCAGCGTCCAGCGATTATCCACTCACCGGCGCGCTGGCCCTTTAAATCTACATGAACGCGCATGCGTGCCACGGCCGGCAGGGGGAGCAGACGGAACAAGAGCGTGGTCAGGTGAGTAGGAGCCGCGAGTGCGCCCACGGCCGGTCCCGCGGCCAGCGGCGCTACCCGCCCCTGGCAGGGATCAAGAGGGACGAACCCAGGTGCGCCCGCGGCCTGCGGGCTGGACCGCGGTGCCACTCGTAACAGTACCCCCCCCCCCTTGGGACCTTCCCTCCTTTTAGCCTGAATGAACCTGCGGACGAGGTCATGATCAAGAATATTAGACTCGGGTTCCCAGGATCTCTCCTCGGGTCCGAAGCCTTTCCAGTCGACCAGGAAAAAACGTTTACCCCTGATGGACTGTGTGGCCAGGATGTCCTTCACTTCAAAGATGTCAGCGGAACCCTCTACCGGGGGGAGGTGACACATTCCTCTGAGAGAACCGGTTCAGGACCAGAGGCTTAAAGAGCGAGACATGGAAAGAGTTTTGAATCCGGAGCAATGGGGGTAGGCAGAGCTTGTACGTCACCAGGTTGAGCTGCCGGAGCACCTTGAGGAGTCCCAGAAAGCGAGGGCCCAACTTGTAACTGGGAACCTTCAGGCGTATGTACTTCAAGGAAAGCCAAACCCTGTCTCCTGGGAGGAATGTCGGGGCCAATCTTCTCCTCCTGTCCACCTGAGACTTCATACGAGCAGAGGCCCAAAGTAGGGAACGTTGAGTCTCTTGCCAGATGGCCTTGATATCCCGAACTTGATCATCCACAGCGGGCACCTCAGAATCCGTGGGCAGAGGAAGGAGGGGGGCCGCGGGTGGCGGCCATAGACCACAAAAATTTAAGAGATGCCGGATGCATCCGAATCACGATGATTGTAGGAGAACTCGGCCCAGGGGAGCAGCTCGGCCCAGTTGTGCTGACATCCGGACACAAAATAATGTAAGTATTCTCCCAGAATCTGATTAACTCTCTCCACCTGTCCATTGGTCTGAGGGTGGTAGGCCGAGGAAAAGTTTAGCTTGACTTGCAAATGGGAACACAGCGCACGTCAAAATCGAGATACGAATCGCACTCCCCGATCGGAGACGATGTGCGAAGGTAACCCATGTAGCAAAATCTGTGCCGGAAGAAGTGACCGGCCAATTGTGGTGCAGATGGCAGGCCAGGAAGAGGCACGAAGTGGGACATCTTCGAGAATCGGTCCGTGACCACCCGGATGACTGACTTTCCCGAAGACATAGATAGGTCTGTGATGAAATCCATGGCTATGTGTGTCCAAGGAGTTTCTGGAACGGGCAGCAGCAGTAAGAGACCAGCGGGCTTGTGGTGTGGGACCTTGTTTCGAGCACACGTGACACAGGAGAGGGTGAAGTCCTTGACGTCTTGAGCCAGAGTTGGCCACCAGTAGTGCCGAGAGATCAGAGCATAGGACTTCCGTACTCCAGGGTGACCAGCCAACAGGGAGCTATACCCCCAATCCAGTATCCTTTTCCTGTGTGCCAGCGGCACGTAAGTCTTGCCCATAGGAATGTTTTGGAGATCCACGGGAGCCACGTGAACCAACCTTTCGGGAGAAATAATGTGCTGTGACAAAGGTTCTTCACCAACAACATAAGAGGCATGGGAGAGGGCGTCAGGGACATTTTTCTCTGCAGGCCGAAAGTGAATGTGGAAGTCAAAGCAGAAGAAAAAGAGGGACCACCTGGCTTGGTGAGGGTTTAGATGCTGGGCCGTCTGAACATACAAGAGATTCTTGTGATCCGTAAAGATGTCAATTGGATGACGCGCCCCCTCCAGCAGATGTCACCATTCCTCCAAAGCCAACTTGATGGCCAAGAGCTCCCGATCCCAAATGGCATAATTCCGCTCCGCCGGCGAAAATGTCCTGGAGAAAAAAACGCACATGAGAGTCTTGCCTTTGGGAATTTTCTGTGTGAGGACTGCACCTACCCCCACAGAAGAGGCATCCACCTCCAAGGAGAAAGGCTTCTCGGGATCTGGCCGTAACAAGACAGGCGTCGAGGAAAAGGCAGTCTTTAGTTCGGTGAACGCCTTTTCAGCCTCCGGAGGCCAGTGTCTCGGGTTTGCGTTCTTCTTGGTGAGGGCCACAATGGGAGCCACCAGGGTGGAGAAGTGAGGAATGAATTGGCCATAATAATTGGTGAACCCCAGGAAGCGCTGTATCACCCAAAGGCCACCAGGACGGGGCTATTGCAGAACTGCAGAGAGTTTAGCTGGATCCATCTGCAGACCCTTAGCAGAGACTATATATCCGAGGAAAGGTAAGCTGGTCTGATGGAATAAACATTGCTTCAGTTTGGCGTACAGACGGTTGTTGTGCAGACGTCTCAGAACCTGGCGCCCCTGTATCCGAGGGGTCTGGCGGTCTGGGGAAAAGATCAGGATGTCGTCTGGATATACTATGACACAGGTGTACAATAGATCCCTGAAGGCGTCGTTGACGAATTCTTGAAAAATGTTTGGGGCGTTGCAAAGTCCAAAGGGCATCACAAGATATTCAAAATGCCCATCTCGAGTATTGAAAGCCGTTTTCCATTCGTCCCCCTCTCGTATTCTGATGAGATTATAGGCCCCTTGCAAATCCAATTTGGAGATTACTTTGGCCCCCCCGGAGTCGATCGAAGACCTCAGAGATCAACAGAACTGGGTAGCGAGTCTTCACCGTGATCTTGTTTAGCCCTCTATAATCAATGCACGGGCAAAGGGAGCCATCCTTCTTCTGCACAAAAAAGAACCCCGCTCCAGCCGGAGAGGAGGACTTGCGAATGAAGCCCTGCAAATTCTCCTGTATATATGACGACATGGCCTGAGTCTCAGGTCTCAGGCATGGACAATGGATAGACCCTTCCCCGAGGGGGGCTAGTTCCAGGGAGAAGGTCAATCGGGCAGTCGTAAGGCCAATGGGGCGGCAGCGTCTCAGCCTGTTTCTCCGAAAACACGTCCGCAAAATCCTGGTACTCGGCTGGTAGGCCCGGCAACCGCGGAGAAGCGGTAGTCACCGGGCGTGGTGCCACCAAACAGATCCTGGCACTCTGGTCCCCAACGCAGGACCTCTCCTGTCTTCTAGTCAAGCGTAGGGGCATGACGTTGCAGCCAGGGAAGCCCCAATAGGATCGCCGAGGAAAACTGAAGCAATACGTGGAAAGAGATCTTCTCCTTGTGCAGGACGCCAATTCGGAGGGACACCGGCCGGCTGATGACCTGAATGGAATCACCAAGGGGCTCTCCACTGACTGAGGAAATAACCAAAGGCTTTTCCGGGCGAAGTACAGGCAGGCGATAACGGGAAACCAAAGAGGCGTGGATAAAATTCCCGGCAGACCCCGTGTCCAGGAAGGCCTGCACCCAGAACGAGAGAACAGCAACAGAAGTGACCTTCACTGGAATTATCAAACATGGAGAGGAAGAATTAGCACCTAGGAACGCCTCTCCCACAAAATCTAGGTGCGGGCGTTTCCCGCAGGCTGAGGACTAGTGTTGAGCGATTACGTTGGCCATCGACATCGGTCGATGGTCGATAGTCGACCATCATCGACAAGATAGTCGATGGTCGATGGTAGATTATGATCGATGACCATTAAAGTTATTGGGAGAGCAACAACAGCTTCATTCTTACACCCAAACAGGGCTGGAGAAGCTGGAATTAACATCCACAACAGTCAAATGGATACGTGCTACATCTTAGGCAACACACTTAGGTTATAAAAGCACAGAAAAAAAACTCACAGACCATTTTACTATCCTGTCTTGTACCACAGCATGACCCTTAAACCTGCATCACCCACAAATTAAAAAGTGCCAGAAGGCAGTATGATTTGAACCATCATTTTACTTGAACTGGACATTGAATATCCCTGTCCTGGAACGCAGCATGAGCCCCAAACCTGCATGACCCCCCAATTTAAAAAGTGCCGGAAAAAGGAGTCTTTCAACCACCATTTTAGTTTCACTGGACATTGACTATCCCTGTCCTGGGCCACAGCATGAGCCCCAAACCTGCATGACTCCCAGATTAAAAAGTGCTGGAAAAAGGAAGCTTTCAACCACCATTTTAATTTCACTGGACATTGACTATACCTGTCCTGGGCCACAGCATGAGCCCCAAACCTGCATGACCCCAGATTAAAAAGTGCCGGAAAAAGGAGTCTTTCAACCACCATTTTAGTTTCACTGGACATAGACTATACCTGTCCTGGGCCACAGCATGAGCCCCAAACCTGCATGACCCCAG
The DNA here is from genome assembly GCA_025379985.1 of Phyllomedusa bahiana. Classification (NCBI taxonomy): domain Eukaryota; kingdom Metazoa; phylum Chordata; class Amphibia; order Anura; family Hylidae; genus Phyllomedusa; species Phyllomedusa bahiana. Next base: position 6,727 of record JAODAL010064730.1, read on the forward strand.
ATTAAAAGTTCCGGAAAAAGGAGTCTTTCAACCACCATTTTAGTTTCACTGGCCATTGACTTTACCTGCCCTGGGCCACAGCATGAGCCCCAAACCTGCATGACCCCAGATTAAAAAGTGCCGGAAAAAGGAGTCTTTCAACCACCATTTTAGTTTCACTGGACATATACTGTCCCTGTCCTGGGTAGCGGACCAATTGAGCTTCACTTGGAAATACTGGTGGTTAACGCTCCTGTTACACCCAGGTGCCCTTTATCTTGGCATTCTTTTTCTCATTTTACTCAATGTGCTGGAGGAAATTGTCTCTGTACTTTGTTCTCTGTCCGTGCTCCATACTCCATGTCCTCTGAATAACCTACATCTGGTCAAGTTTTCCTGTACCTCCCTTGTACAATTCAGAGGAATTTTTTTACCAGCTATTTTGTACATGCAAGTTTTTTAGTAGTTTAATTCTAGAAAACACATTTTTAAAATAGGATGGAATCCCACCATGTCTTTGTTTCTCTTTTTTAATTTTATTAAATGGGTTGTCTCAATACAGGGATTGATAGCTATGTTAAAGATCTTGCAAAAACAAGTCATTTTGCAATATGTGTCCATTAACAGTGTTCTACTTATTCCTGTTTCTGACAGCACCATCACCCTTGAGCCACTCTTGACAATTGTGAAGAACAAATGTCTGTTAGAAACAACATTTTTTTTATAATAGGACCTGTAGTATAGCTGCATGTCACAGCAAAATGCCCCCAAAAATTCAAAGCATGACCCTTGAGCCACTTTGGACAATTGTAAAGAACAAATGTCTGTTAGAAACAACATTTTTTTATAATAGGGCCTGTAGTATAGCTGCATGTCACAGCAAAATGCCCCCAAAAATTCAAAGCATGACCCTTGAGCCACTTTGGACAATTGTGAAGAACAAATGTCTGTTAGAAACAACATTTTTTTATAATAGGACCTGTAGTATAGATGCATGTCACAGCAAAATGACCAAAAGTGAAAGAAACACGTATCTGAAATGTATTCAGCTAATAAAAGGTATTTTGGCACCTATCAATTCACCTGTGGTGACTAAAAAATTGCAGTATTCACATTTAAGTGCAAGGTGCCTCTATCAACAAATCTGGACTGGGCAAAAGTGCAAAAAACACGTATCTGTAATGTATTCGGATAATAAAAGGTATTTTTGGCACCTTTCAATTCACCTGTGGTGACTACAAAATTGCTGTATTCACATTTAAGTGCAAGGTGCCTCAATGAACAAAGCTGTAGTGTGCCAAAGTCAAAAAACTATCTGTAATTATCGATAATAAAATTTTTTTGGCACCTATCATTCCTGGTGATACAAAATTGAGTATTCCATTTAGTGCAGGTGCCTAATGACAAAGCTGTAGGCCAATCAAAAACATATCTGAATGTTGGAAATACAAGGATTTGCACTATCAACCTGTGTTGACTACAAAATTGCTGGATTCTAATTTAACTGCAAGGTGGATATATCAACAAAGGTGGAATGGGCAAAATTGAAAATGAACACCTATCTGAAATGTATACTGATAATTAAAGTGGAGTTTTGCACCTAACAAAGAGACCTGCAGTTACTAGAAAAGATGTGTATCCTATTATAAGTTCAGGCTGCCCAATATCCAGGAAATATTTCAATAGATAACTGTTAATAATAAAGCTGTTGCAGTGCAATGTCTACACTAAGTCTTGGTGAACTTTATCCACTATTCTTTATAGAGCTTGTCTGTGTTTGCCCACGGGGACCCCCCCGCGACTTTACAGCGGTAGATGCTCCTTTAAAATTCTCTACCTAACTACATAAAATCTTCCAATCTTTAATCTAACTAAGTTGTAAGGATCACAGTTAACAGTAGAGCTTTCTCTGTGAAAAAAATAGAATAATTTCGCTGAGCTGGTTGGACACAGGCAGAACGCACGTCCTACTGCTATGAGACGCTGAGAGACACTGAGGCTGAACAGGAAGGGCTGTTCTATGTAAAATGAGGTCATGTGATTTTTCCAGCCAATCGCAACCATACACATCCCAGTCATGACGTCGCACACACATCTCACCCTGCTCTATTCTGTAAGCTGATTTGCTGGCCGCCAAAATGACAGGAAGCGCTGAAAATGGCGCAATCTTAATAGATGATGCACAGATTTTAACCTAAATTATCGCATGATCTAAAAATTTCGATCAACATAAAAAACTGTGCCGATTTCAACTTTGTCGATAATAATCGCTCAACACTACTGAGGACGCATTGGGCAACTTCTGCAAAAATGGTCCGGACTGGCAGAGTAGAGACATAAGTTCTCCACGCGACGGCGGGACAGCTCCTGCTCTGAAAAGTAGGCGCCCACTCCACCTGCATGGGTTCCTCACTATCGGTCGGTGGTAGCAGCTGCAGCGACCTTTGGACACAGAAGCCAGATGAGGTAGTCGGCATAGCCGCGCAGAATCTCGTTCTTGACGGAGCTCCTCCTGTCTTTCCGCGAAGCGCACGTCTATGCGGGTGGCCAGGTGGATTAATTTGCCCAAGAAAGATGGGAGGTCTCTTGCTGTGAGAGCGTCCTTGACCGTACTGGACAGGCCCTTCTTGAAGGTGGCGCAGAGAGCGGCATCATTCCAGGAAAGTTCCGAAACCAGGGACCAGAACTGTACCATATAATCGCCCACTGAGGAGTCGCCTTGGCATAGATTGAGAGGAGCCATCTCGGCTTATGATGCACAAGCTGGCTCTTCAAAGACGCTGCGGAACTCCTGGAGGAAGGCCTGCAGGTCCGCAGTCACCGGGTCATTCTGCTCCCAGAGGGGAGTTGCCCAAGCCAGAGCCTTTCTGGATAGCAGGCTCACCACGAACGCGACCTTAAATCTTTCAGTGAGAAACTGATCGGCCATCAGTTCCACGTGCATTGAACACTGGGTAATGAAACTCCGGCAGAGCTTCGGGTCCGCGTCGAATTTGGTGGGTAGAGGTAACCGCAGCTTAGGCCCCATGGTTGCCAACGGAACAGCTGGTGTAGAAGGTACCACCGACGGAAGTGGCGACTGCTGCTGGGACGCCAGGGTTGCTGCATCATGGCAGAAAGCTGGCACAATTGCTGTGCCCGTTGAGTGATCTGTTGCGATTGCTGGGCGACAATGGTTGTAAGGTCCGCAATACTAGGCAGGGGCACCTTGGCAGGATCAATGGCTGGATCTTACTGTAACGGCCGGGACAGTGGATCCTCTGGACCGCCGCAAGCGATGGTGTAAGCCACGCCAGGGAGCAGAGTCTAAGTAGGTCCCAGTTTTCACCAGAGCCCGCCACAAAGCGGGATGGACTTGCTGTGGCTGGAGTCTACCAGATCGCTACCCCTGACGTGACTTGCTTGCGGTGGCAGCTGAGGTGTAGCATGGCACAGAATCGTGAGGCGTAGACGTAGTCGGGGACGGGCAGACGACAGAGGTTCGTGGTCAATAGACGTAGCAAGAGGGTCAGGGCAGGCGGCAAGGTTCAGAGTCGAGAAACGTAGGCAAGGGTCAGGAAAACGGCAGAGACAAGAACAATGCTAACGCTTTCTCTAGGGCACGAAGGCAATAAAGATCCAGTGAGGAGCAACAGGGCGTAGCCCAATATATAGGGTCAGCGTCCAGCGATTATCCAATCATCGTTGCGCTGGCCCTTTAAATCTACATGAACGCTCATGCGTGCCACGGCCGGCAGGGGGAGCAGACGGAACAAGAGCGTGGTCAGGTGAGTAGGAGCCGCGAGTGCGCCCACGGCCGGTCCCACGGCCAGCGGCGCTACCCGTCCCTGGCAGGGATCAAGAGGGACGACCCCAGGTGCGCCCGCGGCCTGCGGGCTGGACCGCGGTGCCACTCGTAACAGTCCCCCCCCCCCTTAGGACCTTCCCTCCTTTTTTAGCCTGAATGAACCTGCGGACGAGGTCATGATCGAGAATATTAGACTCGGGTTCCCAGGATCTCTCCTCGGGTCCGAAGCCTTTCCAGTCGACCAGGAAAAAACGTTTACCCCTGATGGACTTTGTGGCCAGGATGTCCTTCACTTCAAAGATGTCAGCGGAATCCACTACCGGGGGAGGTGACACATTCCTCTGAGAGAACTGGTTCAGGACCAGAGGCTTAAAGAGCGAGACATGGAAAGAGTTTTGAATCCGGAGCGTTGGGGGTAGGCAGAGCTTGTACGTCACCGGGTTGAGCAGCCGGAGCACCTTGAGGAGTCCCAGGAAGCGAGGGTCCAACTTGTAACTGGGAACCTTCAGGCGTACATACTTCGAGGAAAGCCAAACCCTGTCTCCTGGGAGGAATATCGGGGCCCGTCTTCTTCTCCTGTCTGCCTGAGACTTCATACGAGCGGAGGCCCAAAGTAGGGAACGTCGAGTCTCTTGCCAGATGGCCTTGATATCTCGAACTTGATCATCCACAGCGGGCACCTCAGAATCTGTGGGCAGAGGCAGGGGGGGGGGCGCGGGTGGCGGCCATAGACCACAAAAATTTAAGAGACGCCGGAGGCATCCAAGTCACGATGATTGTAGGAGAACTCGGCCCAGGGGAGCAGCTCGGCCCAGTTGTGCTGACATCCGGACACAAAATAACGTAAGTATTCTCCCAGAATCTGATTAACTCTCTCCACCTGTCCATTGGTCTGAGCGTGGTAGGCCGAGGAAAAGTCTAGCATGACTTGCAAATGGGAACACAGTGCACGCCAAAATCGGGATACGAATTGCACTCCCCGATCAGAGACGATGTGTGAAGGTAACCCATGTAGAAGGAAAATGTGCCGGAAGAAGTGACCGGCCAATTGTGGAGCAGATGGAATGCCAGGAAGAGGGACAAAGTGGGACATCTTCGAGAATCGGTCCATGACCACCCAGATGACTGACTTTCCCGAAGACATAGGTAGATCCTTGATGAAATCCATGGATATGTGTGTCCAAGGAGTTTCTGGAAAGGGCAGCGGCAGTAAGAGACCAGCGGGCTTGTGGCGTGGGACCTTGTTTCGAGCACACGTGACACAGGAGAGGGTGAAGTTCTTGTCGTCTTGAGCCAGAGTTGGCCACCAGTAGTGCCGAGAGATCAGAGCATAGGACTTCCGTACTCCAGGGTGAACAGCCAACAGGGAGCTATGCCCCCACTCCAGTTTTCTTTTTCCTGTGTGCCGGCGACACGTAAGTCTTGCCCATAGGAATGTTTTGGAGATCCACGGGAGCCACGTGAACCAACCGTTCAGGAGAAATAATGTTGTTCAAAGGCAACAAAGATACAGCGAGGAGCGACAGGGCGGAGCCCTATATACAGGGTCAGCGTCCGGCGATTATCCAATCTCTGGCGCGCTGGCTCTTTAAATCTACATGAATGCGCGCGACCTATGGAGCGCGCATACACGCCACAGCTGGCAGGTGGAGCATACGGAACAGGAGCGTGGTCACGTGAGTAGGAGTCGCGAGTGCGCCCACGGCTGGTCCCGCGGCCAGCGGCGCTACCTGTCCCTGGCAGGAATCCAGAGGGACAAACACGGGTGCGCCCACGGGCCTGACCGCAGCACCACTCGTAACAGCAGCATCTGTGATATTGTATGTTGAATATGGTTTCTATCTGCATAGGCCCAGGAAAGACTGTTTCATGTTAAAAATATTGTAAACCAAGGACATTGTAACTTGACTGGATACACAAATCTTAGCTGAGAAAAACATTTAGTTCATGAGTCTATTTTGTGAGATCTTGACTTTAAGAAAAAGCCATTAACGTGTCCTGATGGAAACATGTTATTGAACTAATGTATAAAAGAAAATCCCATGATATATTATTCATGATTAATTCACTAAAAAGATAACAATACCAATTAAGCATTAATTTTTGCTTTACAATTTAAGGAGTTAATGTGATAGATCTGTTCAAAAGCTGATAACATTTTCTTTTATAGACCCTAACTTCAAACAATCCATTAATGCTAGTCAATGACGACATAAAACATGTGGCAATTAAATGCTTCATTCATGCTTATTGCTTAGCAGTCATAAGAGAGGTGTTTTTTAGCACCAGTCCTTGGAGCCTCAATCTATCCCTATCAGAATAGACTTTTCACAGTGTCTTTACAATTCATCTTGCTAAAATATAGTGTGCTCCAATATGAAATTCCACTTAATTAAAACACATACGTGGCTGTTTTACAGATAGGTGGGTGCCATCCATTAGTCAATGCACTGAGAAGATGTCTGACAAAAATTGTCTTTATGACTTACTTAGAACAGGGTTAACAAAGTTTGACATTATTCAAGTACAGCCAAGCCCTGGGCATAAAATTTAGCTTTGGTAGGAATAAACTGAGAATACAATTTAGAGAGTTGCCAAGCTGGAGTTCAAAGCACACTTAACCTAAAGCACAAAACTAATGAAAGTGTGAAGTAAAAAATATCAAATACTAATATAATTTAAACATTTGTATGTAAATGCATCTGGAACTTGATAAAACTAGAGATATAAAATTAGATATATTGATCATGGGCCTAGCCATTTTTTGGGATTGTCTATCAGTGGGTACTGAAAAATTCTACACTTTGCCTCTGTCTAGTCTAAAATAGCTTGTTACAGGAAACATTGAATTTTTCAGTAATATAATGAATTTCACTAAAATCCAAGTAAAAGCGTTAAAAAAATTCTCCAATTTGATTATTCAGTTCCTGACTTGCTAGTTTACCAGCTTCTTTGACAAGGCTTGTTTCCATCTTCATTACTATTTGCGATTTTCAACACTGTAACGCTTTTTTGTGCTGGGTTCTTCTACTATTTTTGGGGGCTTTTTCCTGTGATACATAAGGCTTTATTTTTATGTAATTTTTTTACATTACATTCTTTAAAAAAAATATCATGGAAAATAGTAAAAAAAAAAATGAAATACTCTGCTTTTCACATTTTTTATGTATTTTTTTAAATAGCAAAAGTGGCACTGAAATAAGTTTGTAATTTTGTCGTTTTCTGTCAGTAACAGATACATACAGGTGATATTAAGGCCGAGTTCACACAGCTTATTCACGGTGTAATTGCGGTACAGATTTCACCTGCAATTCCGTCGTGTGCTCGGCAGCGGCTACGGGGCGTGGGGGCCGGCAGCTCGCTGGCCCCACAGACATTCATTTTCCACGGCGCGTATACCGCCATGAATAATTGACATGTCACTTTCTCCCCGCTCGCCGTATTACACAAGCAGGGAGAGGAGATGGAATCCATAGTTCTCTATGAGAACTGTGGATTACCGTAATGACTGGGACGGATTTCAGCCCGTAATTCGCGCAGTACCCATCCATCCCAAAATAAGCTGTGTGAACATTGTCTAAGGGTGACATGTATGAACTGACAGGCCAGTTCTAAATAGCTTTAAGGTAGTGTAGAATGTGCCAGAATGTATGAACCCTTCCTTCTGTAGGTCATACATACAGGCGCAGTCTGGTGCCAATACGACAAGTCTGACTCAGGCAGACCGCCTTTAACCTGGTCTGGCTGTTCTAAGGCCTCGTTCACACGGCTTATTTTGGGATGGATTTCAGTCTGTATTGCGCGCCTTACTGCGCGGATTCCATCTCCCCTCCCCGCTCGGCGAATACGCCCGAGCGGGGAGAAAGTGACATGCATATTATCCCGGCGGGTTACACGCTGTGGATAATGGCTGTCTATGGGGCCGGCGAGCGGCCGCCCCCGCCCCACCCCGTACACACGCCGTAATTGTGGGCGAAATCCGTCATGTCGGTATATACTTACAGGCAGTTATCCACTACCACAGCTGTACAATTAGAAAAGCTGTAAACTCTGCTGCTTTCAAAATGTCTGTGCAGAGTTAGTCGACTATCCCAGGTGTATAAAGTCAGTGGGCGGCATCTAGTTAAAAGCTACGTGCATGTGATCGCTGTAGTCAGTCAGTGGCCTCAGTGATCATGTGCTGCATTATTACTGTATCTTACAATCACAAAGCATAGAGAGTAACTGGTATATAAAAATAACAATCTTTATTAATAACATATTAAAATCCTACAAACATAGAACAGGTTTTAAAGGGATCCCATATAAGACAGGTCTATACACTATAATAACATTAGTGTGTGCTAAATGGATTGCGATTTAGGGTTACGTGGTGACTTCTAACCAGGAAGTCTCTCAAATTGGGAGATCTCCTGGCTGTCATCATAGGATATTCGGGAATCACCTTCGCCAGCACTGGATCAGTTTTTAATATGTTCCAATGCATGCCCAAGATATCCCGTAATTTTATCCATTGTTGATTATAGGTGGTGATGTATCGAATGTTATTATCCACCTTCTTATTCCTTTGTTGCAGTAAAAGGTCCCTAGGGGTATGTCGGGCACGGTTATATGCCCTCTTAATACTCCTCTTGCTATATCCCCTTTCCACAAACCGCTCTTTCAGATCCTTTGCTTGCATCTCAAAACCTACATCAGAAGAGCATATGCGTCGCATACGTAAAAATTGGCCAACTGGAATGGCTTTAATTGTAGATGGATTGTGGAAAGAGGAGGCATGTAAAAGGCTATTTACCAATGTATCCTTACGATAAACATCTGTCTGTATGACTCGGTCTTCATCCAGGAATTCAAGACGTTTCACATCAGCTTTAAATGTCAGTCTGATATTATATTCATTGGCATTTAACTTTGTCATAAACTCAGTCAGCTGAGGCATCGACCCGTGCCATAAAAACAGCACATCATCGATATACCTCAGCCAACATTGAACCTGATCTGCCATACTTGGTATGTCTTCCTGGAAAACTTGCCTCTCCCAATACCCCAGGAATAAATTTGCGTAGGCCGGGGCGCACGCTGCCCCCATGGCGGTCCCTTGGCATTGGATATAATGCTGATCTCTAAAGACAAAGGCATTATGGGTAAGTATGAATCTAAGAAGATCCAAGATTAATTGACTCAAGTCAGGTTCCAAGCCACTTGATCTATAGAAAAAATTCCACTGCTGTCAGTCCATCATTGTGTCTGATGCTAGTATAAAGGGCTTCAACATCTGCTGTTACCAGATATATCCCAGCCTCAGCATGGATCCCGTCAATCCTCCTCAGGACATCTGTCGTGTCCCGAACATATGAAGGTAGAAGTTCGACCCAAGGTTTCAAATAGTGGTCAATAAATTTACAAACAGGATCGCAGAGTCCACCTATTCCCGACACTATTGGACGCCCGGGCGGATTGACGGGATCTTTGTGGATTTTTGGAAGGAAATATAGGGTCGGAGTTTTAGGGAATCTCACTATCAGATTATCATATACCTTTTTGGGGATAATACCCTGTTGGAATGCTTTATCCACCAATTGCATAAGTTCCTTAGAGAACTTCTCAATTGGATTAAATGATATTTTCTTATATGTCTGCCGATCTCTAAGTTGGCGCAATGCCTCCTTTTCATAGCTCTCAATCGGCCAGATCACTATATTCCCCCCCTTGTCTGCTGGTTTAAACACTATGTCCTTCATTGACTGCAACTCCTTAAGTGCATTTCTTTGATGTTTAGTAAGATTGTCCCTATCATTCCTAATAGACAATTTTTTCATGCCTGCAATTACCAATCTCATAAAGATTTCTATTTGTGGACAAAGAGACAAGGGGGGAAACCTAGATGACCTGGCACACAATTGAGAGGGAAATTTACCTGATATTGGCTCATTTTGTTCTGCCATTAATTCCTCCAATATAGAGATTGCATTTCTCTCTTCTTCAGATAGTGAAAAATCTTGGTTTTCCTTACTAGCATGGAATTTTTTTCAAATTAATCTCCTTGCGAACAATTGCAAGTCCTTTAGGGCTGTAAAGAAATTAAAAGGGTTAGCTGGTGAAAATGTATGCCCCAAACTCAACACCTCTCTCTGGGCATCTGATAGTACATACGAAGATAAATTAATTACCTTCATTTTACTCCGCGTTGAGGCATTAGCCTCCCGTGGAGTAGTATTTTTTCCACGTCCAGAGGGATTCTTTGTCTTTTTCTGAATAGCATCAGAACTTTCATTATTTTGTCTCAGACGCAAGTGGCTATCTTGAGATCTAATTGAAGACATGGAACTGGATCTGGATCTAGACCAAGACCTGTCTCTATTTTGCCTCCATCTATAGACATTTCCCGATTTTACATCATTAACATCTCTCTGAAATTTTTTTGACTTAGTGTCACATATTTCTTTTTCCCACTTGCGTATATCCTTATCAAGATCAGCATTAAATTTTTCCAACTTTTCCATCGTCATGAGATTTTGCATCTTCATTTGAACTTCAGTCATCTCAACTTCAATTTGGTCAAGTGTGGCTCCATTGAACTGTATCAAGAGATCCATGAACCCCTTTGAGCAGTTATTAGCTAACTCCTCCCACTACTCCCTGAAGACCACATTATCAACCATAAAAGATGGGAGGACTCTAACTCTGAGGCCCCTAGGAATAAGACATTTTGATATATATTTTTGTAAAAATGCCTTGTTCCACCAGATTTTTAATCTTTTATGGAGTAACTCCTTCCATTTCGTTTTTAACTCCTTGGATTCGGCATTATCCTCATTTTAAAAACCCAAAATTGGGGGTCCTCTTTGAACACTTCGTTCAACTTAGGGGGTCCAGAATTGACCCGTGACCTAAAGTCCATATTAAAGCTTGGGGGTTTGGACTCTGAAAAAAACAGAAATAACACCAATAGCACTAGTAATTTTCCAAACACACACCAAAGGCTGAACCTCACCAAATTTGGGTTCCTTCTCATAATGAAGAACCACTCTCCTATATCAGAATCTTACAATCACAAAGCATAGAGAGTAACTGGTATATAAAAATAACAATCTTTATTAATAACATATTAAAATCCTACAAACATAGAACAGGTTTTAAAGGGATCCATATAAGACAGGGCTATACACCCATAAAAACAGTATCGATGTAAAGTTATAATACTGGGAGGTACATGATATATATAATATAACGTCACCAGTAAACTCCCACCAAAGGTCCCTAAAGAATAAATTTACTGGTATAACGAGCCCTTGGATTAGAAAAGTATATCAAAGCAGTATTGCTGATCTCAGTAGCCCAATGCCTCACCAGTATAAATGGAATAGACCGGTCGCCCCGGTCTACGGGATATCTTGGGCATGCATTGGAAAATATTAAAAACTGATCCAGTGCTGGCGAAGGTGATTCCCGAATATCCTATGATGACAGCCAGGAGATCTCCCAATTTGAGAGACTGCCTGGTTAGAAGTCACCATGTAACCTTAAATCGCAATCCATTTAGCACACGAGGACCCAAACAAGGCATCTTCCCCTGTAGTAAATGTGTGGCTTGCCCCAATATGATAAGAACAACTGTTTTCTCAAATTCCCAATCTACCAGAGAATATCGGATTTTTCATTATATCACATGTACTTCTAAAAATGTGATTTATATGGCTCAATGTCCATGTTTAAAGAAGTACATTGGTATCACGACACGCGAATTAAAAATTCGCGTACGTGAGCATGTAAGGGATATAGCTGCAGCGAGGGAAGTAGAGGATATTTCCCAATTAAAAACTTTACCCAGACACTTCCTTAAATATCATGGAAGTGATCCAAAATTGTTGAAAGTGTGTGGCATTGACCTGATCCATCTTGGAATTAGAGGAGGGAATGTGATGAGATCATTGGAACAAAAGGAGGCAAAATGGATTGCCTAATGGACTAAACGAAAAATTGAGCTTTAGCTCCTTTCTTTAAATTTTTCCACCAGATTTTTTGTGTCTAGCTCTTGGATTCTTTCATTAAAATATTTTTCCTCTTTTTAACAAATTTT
>JAODAL010064731.1:0-18570 GCA_025379985.1 Phyllomedusa bahiana
CCCCTGTCATGAACAGGAAGGGCTGTCTATGTAAAACGAGGTCATGTGATTTTTCCAGCCAATCGCAAAAATACACATCCCATTCATGACGTCGCACACTCAGCTCACCCTGCTCTATTCTGTGAGCTGATTTGCTGGCCACCAAAATGGCGCAGATTTTAACCTAAATTATCACGTGATCGAAAAAATCCGATCGACATAAAAACCGTGCCGATTTCAACTTTGTCGATAATAATCGCTCAACACTAGTAATAACCCATATGTGGTCATAAAGTATGTTTGAGGCATGTGGTGAGTCTCAGAAGAGAAGGAGTGTTATTTGGCTTTGAGAGTGCAAAATAAGCTGGATTGGTTGGAGGCCCTCATATTGCATTAGTAGAGCACCCCAAGTTCCAGAGCAGAGAAACCCCCCAAAAGTGACCTCATTTTGAAAACTACACCCATCAATGAATTCATCTATTGGTATAGTGTGCATTTTTACCCCACAGGTATTTTTTTTTTATAGCTGCATTTATAGCTACAAGGTTAAAATCACAATTATCCTGTATTTATCCCATACCTTTTCACTATAACGTCGGAATGCCTCGCGTAAAATTAAAAAACTTAGATTTCTAATTTTTCTGCTTGTCTCCCCATTGTAGGGATACCCCATATGTCACCCTAGTATTTGGCTGGTTCCTGCTACACACCATGGAAAAGACATTGCATTTATGCGCTTGACATGCCTATTTTGTGAAATACACAGCAGGTCCTGACAATTGCACATGCGGTGATGTGAACTTAAATTAGGAAACACCCAAAAGTGACCCCATTTTAGAAAGCACACCCCTCAAGAAAAATTTTAAGGGGTGTAATTAAAATTTTCATCTGACAGCTGTTTCATACAAATTAATTCACAGACATTATTGTGCATTACAAAAATGAAAACTACAAACTGACATTTTTGCGTATTCCGCCACCTAACTGCACAATAACAGCGACATGCCTTGCGTAAAATTGAAAAATTAGATTTCTAATTTTTCTGCTATGTCTCCCCGTTCTAGGGACACTCCACATGTCACCATAGAATTTGGCTGGCCCGTGCTACACGCCATAGAGAAGATATAGCAATTATACGCTTGGCACACCTATTTTGCTGAATTACAAAGCAAGTGCTGTTCATTTGCACATGTTGTGATGTGAACTAAAATTACGAAACACCCAAAAGTGACCCCATTTTAAAAAGTACACCTCTCAAGGAACATTTTAAAGGGTGTAATTAAAATTACTTTACAGACATTATTGTGCATTAAAAAGTGGAAAATGCAAACTGACATTTTTCCGGACACACCATGTTACCACACAATAAAATGTATGAAAGGTCCGGTGCTTCAGGGAACAGGTGCAAATAAAAAAAGTATAACAGAATGCTACAACTAGTAATCCATAGATGTGTGGTACAGTTTGAAGCATTCTTTCATGCAGAGGCCAGGCTTATCAGGGCAGTTTCCACACTGGTAAGTTGTGTCCTTTCTAATTCCCCTTTTGTAGCACACTCTACACTTTTTTTTGTCATACCCTTTTAACCAGTGGAGGGGATTTCATTGGGGAAATGCTGCCCTGGTATACTGTAATACAGGGGACGTCAGACCTGGAAGTGCTGGGGCTCTCATCCAGGTTCTCTTGGAAGGTAATAAACGTCCCTGCTTGGCCTGTACAACGGAAGAGAACAAAAGCGTTGTACATCGCAATCTGCACAATGTGCACGGCCAGCTTTTTGTACCACACTTTGGTCTTACGTGACACACTGAACGACTTTAGCACCTGGTCGGACAGGTCTACCCCTCCCATGTACCTACTGTGGTCCATAATACAGTCAGGTTTGTGGGTGACTGTACTGGTACCTCGTACATGGGCAGGGGTAGTGCTGGGGCCGTGACATGTGGTCAATATAAGAACGTCCCTCTTGTCTTTGTATTTGAGCAGCAGCAGGTCATCGCTGGATTGAGACCTGCTTTCTCCCCTTGCAAGCAATTGCACAACAAAGGGCTTGGGGAGTCCCCTCTGATTCTTGCACACTGTGCCGCAGGCTGCTGTACGTCAGCAGCCAAAGGACTAAAAAGTGGAATACTGGTTTAAAACTTATCCATTTACAGGTGGTAACCTCTATCCAGTAGTGGGTGCACCAAATCCCACACTATCTTTCCACTTATTTTTAGGGAAATAGGGCATTCTGGGGGTGCAATTTGGTTGTCCTTCCCTTCATAAACTCTTAAGCTGTGGGTGTACCCGGAGGTACTCTCATACAGCTTGTAACGTTTAACCCCGTAACGTGCTCTTTTACTAGGCAGGTATTGGCGAAATTTAAGCCTGCCCTTGAAATGTATGAGGAACTCATCCACACAAATACATTTCTCTGGGGTATATACCGCTGCAAATTTGGCACTGAAGTGGGTGATAACAGGCTGAACTTTATACAAGCAGTCATAGGTGGGGTCATCACGGGGTGGGCACAGTGCATTATCCGTGTAATGCAAGAATATTCCTATTTGCTCCAGTATTGCCGGATCTCGGGCTTCTTCACTATGCTCATATGCAGAATAAGGCCCCAAAATGCCATCATTTCTGCAGCGTCCACGCGGTCCATGTGCAGAATGAGGATGTGGGGTTTAGGGCCAAAAACTGCTAGGCATAGGGATTGGTCTGTGCCACTATGAGATCTAACAGATCCTAAGAGAAAAATATTTTAAAAAAATCTATTTCAGGGATTTGTGGCTGGTAATCATCTGGGGCAGGAGTCCATGGAGTCACTACTTTGGGGGGTCACCTCTTCTGACCTACAGGGTAGTCTACGGGAGGGACCCTCATCAGCGGAGGAGGATTCGGAGGATTCGGACAAGACAAACGCAATGAAATCCTTGTCCGAGTCACTGGTGAAATCGCTCCCCGAAGCCGGGAAAGTGTACGCCTTCTCAGCTGAGTAGCGTCTCTGGGAAGATTGGGACATTTTACTTTTATTTTTAAAGGGGTATGTAAAATGTTGGTGTTTTACCACGTGTCTTGTGTGTGGGGGAGGGTGTATGTCGTGCTTGAACTTTTGTGAGGGAATTAACTTTTTTAAAATTATGAAAAAAATTCACTAAATTTTTTTTAAAAAGTACTGTAAAAAATAAAACTAAACCCCCAAAAATTAAGTAACAGACGTCAGTAAAAATTATAAAGAGTCCGTTACTTATTTAGAACAAATAAAAACAAAATTAAATATAATTTTTTAACCCCTCCCAAAAAAAACCCTTTTCTGCGCCAAAAACTGAGCTTAAATCAGTGACGTTTGTCACTGATTAGTGCTCAGAGGCAGCAGGACAGTTAACAAAATTAACCTGTGCTAACAAATTAACTTGGATGCTGATCAGTGAGGTAAATTGGCTATTGGCGCAACCAATGTGTTAAAAAAAAAAAAAAAAGAGCCTGCACCCCCACAAAAAAATGCTTATTAGTGAAAAATAACTAATCAGCAGTAACCCCCAAACGACCTGGACGCATGGAAATGTCCAAGGTCGTTAAGGAGTTTATCAGTAGGGGGGTTTATACTTAAAAAAATTCCTTATTTCCCCCCCCCCCCCCTTCACCCACTTTTTCCCCACCTTTGGTTAAACTTGATGGACATATGTCTTTTTCCAACCGGACTATGTAACTATGTGTATTTGCAGTGGAAGCTGTTATTCCCTAGGTAGGCAGTTCTGTTTGTTGGTTTGTGGTATATTGATATGAGTAGCCATTGGCCTTTAATGTATATTGTGGTATCCAGAAAGGTTTCTGAATAGCTAAGTTTATGGTTGATGGTAGGATAAAAGTTTTTGAAGTCACTATGAAACGTAAATAGGGCCTCTAACTGTTGGTCCCTGGGCCATGCCTCCAATGAACCCGGTCGGACCATCACCTGGTACAGCTGTCCTTGGTCCCAGACCACCTGCTCAGTGCCTGGTTCCAAGGGAGGTTCTGCCACATGTTTCTTGAGGGCCTTCAGGCTGTCGATGGTCTCTACAACCACCTGAAACCCCTGACTAGTCATGGCAAGAATAGACAAGACCACCACCTTTCTTTCAACTCTCAATGACCTGTCTCCTGACCTCCCCTTGCCCTGACAGCCACTTAGTTGAAAGGGTGGAAGCCGTCAGGCCCCCGTGGGACCCACGGCCACCTTATGTTCACACTGTGCTTGACAGCCGGCATAGCCGGCCTCTGACTAGGGCTTCTGACTAAGTCACCAGTTCAGAAGGACTAACCTGGCCCTCTAACATCCCTGCTGTGGAAGGACCCTGCGCTGTGGCCTTTCATGGGAGCCCTACCTCTGCATGCTCCCCCAACGTAGCTGTCTGTACCCTGTTTGTCGTCTCAGAAAACACTCTGGTGGAAAAAAATCCCAGCAGGCTTGCTGTACACACAACATCATTGCAGCCTGTGGGCTCTACCTCCTTTCCACATGGTGGAGAGGGACACATTACAGTACCCACCCTCACATTTTTACCACTAGGCATGTTAATAACATTGTCATCATTAACAACAGGGGTGGACATAACATTTCCGTCTGGGGCATCAGACCTCAGGGGTTCAGTGGACACATACTGGGACACTAGCTGCCCAAGTCTGTCTCTAACAAAACACTTGCAGGAATATTTGATGATACCCCCACCTCCCACACTCCTTGCCCAGCATCTAAATACACCTTGGAGACTGTCAGGGTCCAATTCCAAGATCCACTGCTCAAACTTCTATCAAAAGGGACCACATGTAGTCAGCCCAGGTGTTGGTAAGACCCCACTGCAAACTCCAGAGCTTCTTCTGATACGCCTCAGGGGTCAAGTTGTACTGCCAGACCAGAGTCTGCTTGATATCCTCATAGCTCAGGGTGGTCTCGCTGGACAGGTCCCGGAAGATTTCCAGGACCTTACCTTGAGATGAGGGGTTAGGAGCCGGACCCACTGGTCCTCGGGTAGATGGTACTGATGGCAAGTCTTTTCAAACACCAGCAAGAAGGTTCCTAGGTCCCCGCCTTTGTCCAGGAGAAAGTCCTCTGCCTTTAGCTTCAGGATCCTGATCTCTAGGGACTCATTACTGGCTTGGATGGGCTGCAGGGGTTGTAGGTTGGAGCATCTGCAGTTGGTACTCATGCTCACACAGATGTTCTGCAGCTGCCACCTCTGCTTTCTCGTGATGCTCTGCAGCCTCTGCTTGATCGTGACATTCTGCTGCGGACAGAAGGGTCAGAGGTCCCCAGTCTCCAGTTTGGACAGGGAAGGTTGCAGGAGGACAACTTAGCCTGTGTGACTGGGGGGGATGGGTAGGTGATGAGTGGTTATATACTCATCATGCAATGCACCTTTATTAATGAACACACAGGTTATACCTTCGCTGCAGGTCCCCACCTGCTATTCAATATGCCTCCAATATTAGTGCAAATGGTATATATACAATGGTATGCTTATGTAATAAAACATATTAAAAAAATTTCAAATCTTACATAAAAATTTGAATGTCCAGTGTAAACAGAATCCACACTTCATTGCGAGACGTAGCGCTGTTTGAGAGGTGAGGTGTTGAGGAAGGCTCACACAGCACAGACGCTGGATGCAACAAGTCCACTCCGGACGGAATCTCCCATGCGACTACGCAAAGTAAAGGAGATACTTCAGTGAACCACCAGGTGAATGATAAATGATAATACAATATATAGAAAGTGAAGTGTGGAATCTGTTTACACTGGACATTCAAATTTTTATGTAAGATTTGAATAAAAATGTATATGTTTTATTACGTAAGCATACCGTTGTATATATACCATTTGCACTAATATTGGAGGATAGGTGATGAGTGGCCCACTGTGGGACTAGCCACAGGTGACTGGCTTCTTGGAGGCTTCCCCTCATCTTGAACAATATCGCCGTCCATCTCCTCATGGTCCAAAGCCTTGGGCACCCCCTTAATTCTGCCCCTGCCGTGACTGTCCATCCTTGCAACCACTGACACATAGCTGCAACCTAAATGCACTCACACAACTTATCGTATTTACACTCAGACTGTCTAGGGCTGAGCTGATTTTAAGACCCCAGTGGCAAACGTTACTGCTGGTAGTATTTAGTGTATAGGAGTACGGGCCCCACACTCGCACACACTATTATCTCGATCTCACCATGCTGCCACCAATCTGACATGAACAGCCTTTGTTCGTAGCCCAGTCTGTTAACGGGATTACATCAGGCCAGAAATCAGCTCCAGTAGTGTGTAATATAAGACCGAGAACATTGACATGATTCGTGGAAAGAGAAGCCCAAGATTGAGCTTGAATATTTAATTGCTTTAAGGGCATACGTAACAAAACACTACATGCATAGAGAATACAGAAATATATAATGGTCGGATATGCAAATACATATGCATTTTTTGCAGTCTCCCCATGTGTTATACTGTGGCTTTTTGCATGCTGGTATGAACTATTACCTAGAGCATTTGCTCATTAATTAACGGCACCTGCTATCTTTTCCCATGCAGCACAAGGGCCAGAGACGCCCGCTGCTCGTATTCAGTGTATCCACCAGCCATTGAGCTGTAAGTGTGGCTTTGTAGTTTTTTGGTAATTTATGTCCTATTTTTCTGTGGTTTTGTTTTTTGAAAGTGTAAGGACTCGCAAGAAATGAGAAGCCTTGCCGTTGGCTTGCGAGCTTGCATACTGTAGCTACTGTATCAACTAATACCTCATATTTTGATATTTTTCCAGCATGTTATCTTTTAGCCCTAAAATACTGGGGAGCTTAGGGAACAAGTATTTTGTGCAGTGCACCTTTCAAGTGCTGGGCAGCTTGCCCACATCTTTTTGTGGGTGATATAAGCAGAAACCCAGCATGGTGTAACTGTATAAAATGGCGTTACCCTTTGTATCACTTTATCTATATGCAATTTTCATCGGTATTGTTGCATTTTTTGCAGTCTCCCCATGTGTTATACTGTGGCTTTTTGCATGCTGGTGTGAACTAGTACCTAGAGCATTTGCTCATTAATTAACGGCACCTGCTATCTTTTCCCATGCAGCACAAGGGCCAGAGACGCCCGCTGCTGGTATTCAGTGTATCCACCAGCCATTGAGCTGTAAGTGTGGGTTTGTAGTTTTTTCGTAATTTATGTCCTATTTTTCTGTGGTTTTGTTTTTTGAAAGTGCAGGAGGACAACTTAGCCTGTGTGACTGGGGGGGATGGGTAGGTGATGAGTGGCCCACTGTGGGACTAGCCACAGGTGACTGGCTCCTTGGAGGCTTCCCCTCATCTTGAACAATATCGCCATCCATCTCCTCATGGTCCAAAGCCTTGGGCACCCCCTTAATTCTGCCCCTGCCGCGACTGGCCATCCTTGCAACCACTGACACAGAGCTGCAACCTGAATGTACTCACACAACTTATCGTATTTACACTCAGACTGTCTAGTGCTGAGCTGATTTGAAGACCCCAGTGGCAAACACTGCTGGTAGTATTTAGTGTCCAGGAGTACGGGCCCCACACTCGCACACACTATTATCTCGATCTCACCATGCTGCCACCAATCTGTCATGAACAGCCTTTGTTCGTAGCCCAGTCTGTTAATGGGATTACATCAGGCCAGAAATCAGCTCCAGTAGTGTGTAATATAAGACCGAGAACATTGACATGATTCGTGGAAAGAGAAGCCCAAGATTGAGCTTGAATATTTAATTGCTTTAAGGGCATACGTAACAAAACACTATATGCATAGGGAATACAGAAAAATATAATGGTCGGATATGCAAATACAGGTATGGGGTTACAAACGGTATATAGCAGCCAAGGTACAAGTTAGTTACCTGGTATTAGGCTTTAAAGCTATGCAGCCACATGGGGGCTTGTGATACAAGCGAGTTCCTGGTTCCTTCTGATATGCTAGCACGCATAACCACCAGAAGATCGAGCTACTGCCCGGCATGTGCTTTTAACCCTCGCTGGTCACACCCCCTCACACCATTGGGATAGTTTGATGTCCTCCTCCCCTTTGAGCATAGTAGCTTCACCCTCATAAACTAGAATATCTTCTCCTGGGAAGACCACCAAAAGGCGACTCTGGTACCATCGGACCCGGCTGAACACCAGCTACATTTGGATACCAAACACAGCTTTACTGCCAAGTTCCTATAGCAGGTCTCCGTATCTCCCCATCCTTGGATCCGAGAAAGGAGGAAGACTCAGGTGGGCATGCATCTTGTCCCCCAGTTTTCAAATATGAAACCGGTATGTGGGTATGACGTGTAGCAATTCCATAGTTCCCTATGAAACCTCTACTCCTTATTGTGTGTCTCAAGTCTTTGATCAGCTCCTCAACTCTGACTGTAGATTCCTTTGGTGCCAAGGAGTCTGCTAAATGTGTGAAATAAGCAGAAAATGTGCTTTGAAGCCAGACCCCATGGTGAAGGCTTATTTCCTATGCATAGGAGGACTGACATGCATCTTAAGCGAGGCCCTCTGATCTCACATGACCCAGTGACCAATTCAGAACAACTAATATGTTACGTTATGTTACAACTTATTCTTACATTCCTCAGTGTGTAATGTGCATTGCATTGCTCAATGTACATTAGGTTGATTCCCAAGCAAAAGTTCACTGTTTCAAATTGAGAAGGAGCAATGAAGAAGATTTCCCAAGAAAAGAGAAACAGAATAATCCAGCTCATCAACAGCAGTCTCTCGGCCAAGAAAATTGCCAAACTACATCATGTGACTGCCATGACAGTTGGAAGAATAGGAAAAGAAGTCAGATAATAAGAGATGTAAGCGGCACTCACCGGTCTTCTTCTTTAAAGATCTTTATTACAAACACTTGTTACGGGAAACAAGCACATCTGATTCAGCCTACGGCCGTTTCGCGCACAAACTTCTGCTGTCGCAAGGCATGACGGGAGGAAGCTACTCCTTGCCTCTTAAAGCTCCCGAAGTACCCTTCACTCGCCGGTACTGTTTCCTCACTAACGCACACACATCTAAAAAAATATTTTTAAAAATACAGATAGATCATTCCTATCATATAAGCCTAGAGGCCAAGAGATTGAGAGATGTAAAGGCACTAATATATCCGAGTTCGGAGTTAAATTTAAAGGTAGAGGAGAGGAAGTCATTGGAGAAATTAAGAACTAATGATGAGATCGTCATTAAGCCCGCTGACAAGGGGGGAAATATTGTGATTATGAACAAACAATATTATGTAGAAGAGGCCAATAGGCAGTTAAATGATGACACTACCTATCGCAAATTGACTAAGGATCCAACAGAGAATTTTAAGGGCCAATTGAAGATACTTTTGGATAAGGGAGTTAGGTGTAACTTTATTTCTCAACAGTTGTTTAAAAGATTGTTTCCAACAAAAGTTTCTCGACGATACTGGTACTTTTTACCAAAAGTTCATAAAAATTTGCAACATCCTACTGGTCGCCCCATCGTAGCCAGTATAGGCTTATTACAGAACCCATTTCACAGTACTTAAAAATGTCCCTTCATTTTTGTTAGATACAAAAACTTTGCCTCAACAACTAGAGAATCTTAATGTGGTTTCTGGATACAGTCTGACAACTATCGATGTTGTCAGTCTGTATACACGTATTTTACATGAGGATGGTATTCCAGCTATAAAATCTTTTTTAGGTAGATCTAATAGGGGCAGATATCATGTTGATTATTTGTGTGAGCTGTTAAGGTTTGTTTTAGAGCATAATGCGTTTATGTTTGGTAATCAATGGTACATGCAGTGTACAGGTACTGCAATGGGAATCGCCGGTAGCGCCGACTTTTGCTAATATATTCTTGGCATATTGGGAAGAACAATATATTTATAATGTCAACAATCCATATGTTAAGTATATTCAACACTGGTCGAGATTCATCGACGATGTGTTGATCATATGGTCGGGACAGGAATATGGCCTTTACAGCAAGTTTTGGAGGTGATAGTGTAGTGTATTTGGATGTGGAAATTGAATTGATAGATGATGGTATAAAAACCAAAGGATATAGAAAACCAAATGCAACTAATTCACTTCTGCATAGGGATAGCTTTCACCCTGGACATGTGAAGAAATCTCTCCCATATGGACAGTTTTTAAGACTGAGGCGTAATAATAGCGAGTACGGTGACTTCATAGAGCAATCAGTTGAACTTCTGGAGAGATTACGACAAAGAGGATATGATGAAGAGAGTATATTGTGGGCGTTTTCAAATGCGATACGACAGGATAGGAAAAAATAGATTTTTCAAAAGAAAAATGGAACGAATTGAACAGGTTCATCTTTAATTTTGAGTATAGTGATTAGAGATGGGCGAATTTCTCAAAAATTCGATTCGCCGACTTCGCCGAATCTTCCGACAAAATTTGTTTCGGTCCAAATTACTTCGGGACAAATTGCGTTAAAAAACAGCTATTTCCAGGCTGCACAGAGCCTGCAGGGTGCTGTAGAACATTGTGCCATGCTTAAATATGCAGGGGGAGCTTGGTTTGGTCTTTATACAATGTTTATACAATGCCACTCTTAGAATCGCTTCACTATAAAATTCCCTCGGCGCTTAAGAGGGCAAAACTGACCAAAAAACTGAAGCAGGAATGTAGCCTGATAAAGTCATGGCAGCGAAAGCTGGAAAAAAACAAGCTGAGGGCTCAGGTGGCAACATCAGTAGGCCACAGAGTGGCACAGTGACAGAGTGTGGAGGTGACGGCAGCAGCCACAGCAGCATGAGGTCAGACAGTGGCACAATGACATTCTGGAGGTGGCAAAAACAGGAGTAGGCCACAGAGTGGCACAATGACACAGTGTGTAGGTCATGGCAGCAGCCACAGCAGCAGCATGAGGTCAGACAGTGGCACAATGACATTCTGGAGGTAGCAAAAACAGGAGTAGGCCACAGAGTGGCACAATGACACAGTGTGTAGGTCACGGCAGCAGCCACAGCAGCAGCATGAGGTCAGACAGTGGCACAATGACAGAGTGTGTAGGTCACGGTAGCAGCCACAGCAGCAGCATGAGGTCAGACAGTGGCACAATGACATTCTGGAGGTGGCAAAAACAGGAGTAGGCCACAGAGTGGCACAATGACACAGTGTGTAGGTCACGGCAGCAGCCACAGCAGCAGCATGAAGTCATACAGTGGCACAATGACATTCTGAAGGTGGCACAAACAGGAGTAGGCCACAGAGTGGCACAATGACAGAGTGTTGAGGTCACGGCAGGAGCAACAGAAGCAGCATGAAGTCAGACAGTGGCACAATGACAGAGTGTGTAGGTCACGGCAGCAGCCACAGCAGCAGCATGAGGTCAGACAGTGGCACAATGACATTCTGGAGGTGGCAAAAACAGGAGTAGGCCACAGAGTGGCACAGTGACAGAGTGTGTAGGTCACGGCAGCAGCCACAGCAGCAGCATGAGGTCAGACAGTGGCACAATGACATTCTGGAGGTGGCAAAAACAGGAGTAGGCCACAGAGTGGCACAATGACACAGTATGTAGGTCAAGGCAGCAGCCACAGCAGCAGCATGAGGTCAGACAGTGGCACAATGACATTCTGGAGGTGGTAAAAACAGGAGTAGGGCACAGAGTGGCACAATGACACAGTGTGTAGGTCACGGCAGCAGCATGAGGTCAGACAGTGGCACAATGACATTCTGGAGGTGGCAAAACAGTAGTAGGCCAGAGAGTGGCACAACGACAGAGAGTGGAGGTGACGGCAGCAGCAGCATGAGGCCAGAGAGTGGCACAGTGAAAGGGTGTGGAGGTGACCGCAGCAGCAACAACAGCAGCAGCAGCATGAGGTCAGAGACTGGCACAATGACAGGGTGTGGAGGTGACCGCAGCAGCAACAACAGCAGCATGAGATAATAGAGTGGCACAATGACACAGTGTGTAGGTCACGGCAGCAGCATGAGGTCAGACAGTGGCAAAATGACATTCTGGAGGTGGCAAAACAGTAGTAGGCCAGAGAGTGGTGCAATGACAGAGTGGAGGTGACGGCAGCAGCAGCATGAGGTCAGAGAGTGGCACAGTGACAGGGTGTGGAGGTGACCACAGCAGCAACAACAGCAGCAGCAGCATGAGGTCAGAGACTGGCACAATGACAGGGTGTGGAGGTGACCGCAGCAGCAACAACAGCAGCATGAGATCATAGAGTGGCACAATGACAGAGTGTGGAGGTGGGTGGCAATACCAGTCCCTGGTAAAGATGGTTGAAACTGTCAGCAGATGTATGGCATCAGATAGGTGCCAGCATCAGAATAGTAGCTGAGGCAGGTAGTTTGAATCCAGACTCATTTCTCAAAGTTTTGGTGAGGCGTCATGGCTGATGTAATTTGACGCCTAAGCATGGGGTGTGTGGAAATCCTGGCCGATCCACCCCTGATTCATCTTGACAAAGGTCAGTCGTTCTACATTTCCCGTGGACAAGCGGGTTCTCCTTGGGTAACGAGGGCCCCCCACCCGCCTGAACACCCCGCTCTGATGCCACACTACTGGCTGGGAAAGAACAGCTTCTCCACTGCAAACTCGGCAATTGCGGCCACACATCCAGTTTGGCTGCCCAGTAGTACAGCGGATCTTCTAACTGGGGTACAGAGTGCTGCCAAGTAGGCCACCACCTGTTTGGTTCAGGACTGCTCCAGGTCCTGCTGCTGCTGGCGACTGCCCTCCTCACCAGGTGGGTGAAGGAAGCTGCTCATCAGTGACTCCAGACTTAGGTTGCTGCTGATGGAGCTAGTACTGCTCCTACCCCTCCACCTTCCCCCAGCAGCCGCGGAAGTATTTATGAGCGCTGAGGAAAACCCCCGGTCAGTCTGTCAAGGAGGGACGATGCCGCACATAGCGACCAACTGATACGGAGGAATTCCCCATAGTATTTGAGTTTGTCCTCCCTCTCAGCAGCTGGGGAAAAAGGTCCCTATTTTGGGCCGGTAGTCGAGGGTCCATGGGTGGAGAGCCAGAAGTATCCCTCTGGCCGTAGTGATAATGGCTGTCACTAGCCAGGCAAATCAGCATGCTGGGGCCCTCTGACAAGTGAAAATCCAGGGCTCCCTCTCCATTCCACTGATAATGCACAGGCTTGCGGGTCATCTGCCCGTCTTCCTCAACTCCATCTACCTCCTCCACTGCTCCTGCTCCTCCTCTTTTGTCACCCGGTAGAAAATCCAAATAATTTCACCAGACAATGCTCTGTTCCCAAAGTTTCCCCCTCCTCTCCAGTTCAGTCCCCACCGGCTCATGTGGCCGCGAGTGTAGCGCCATCTCCCGTCCCCTGCCTAGACGATTTTCAGCATCTGTTTTAGGGCAGAAGGATGGAATGACGTTATTCATCCCGTAGTCCTGGCGACATTGGCGCAGGAGCTGCAGTTTGACAACGTGGAGGAGAAAGCGGCATCTCCTGTCCAAGTTGTTGGTGTGCCTAGGCAGGAAGCACATTCACCCAGTGGCCTTTAAAGGGCATGTACTTGCCCGACCGTAGTTACAGCTTCCACACTCCCGGCTGCCGTGCCCCTTGGAAAAAACCCGATAACTCAAGGACGTCCACCTTCTTTCTAAATATTGTGAGTCGGTACCTTTTGGAAAAGAAATTGCAGCTTGGAACTCCCCAAATCGCTGGCAAAAGCCTTAGTTCCTGAAGGGTGAGAGTCCCCATTAAAAAAGGGAGGGACTGCAGACAACAATTGGAAGGAGCACGGTCACTTCTCCCCTCAGGGGTTGGAGCATACCTTGTCTCTTTTAATCGCCTCGTTGAATGACTGCTGGCCCAGGGTTACGAGGAGAGGAGCATTGGCCCGGGAGAGATGGCAAAGAAAACAGCCCCTTCTGCAGAGGTCTGGACCTTGACGGGCTGCAACGGATGCGTGCCACGGGGACTGCTGTTTCGCGGCGGGCGGGCTGGAACCACATTGAGCCACGTTCCCCCAGGCCCCCGATGGTGACGCTGCATGGTTGCGCAGGGCCATTGTCCACGTTAGCCCCCTGGCCCGCTTCATTTTTCGCCCACAGATTCTACATAACCAATATTCCTCCCCCGGGGTTCTTACAAAAAACCCCACCCAACGCCCCACACGAGTGATACTCCCGCCGCTCCCTCGCTACCCCCCTGTGGCGTACTTCTTGGACCTGCAAAGGGGGTTTTTTCTACCCCGGGGCCGTTTGGGCTCCCGACCTCACACTGCTGTTACCCTGCTCACTCACGGCCACACAACCCACTTGCTGGCTGCCCCACCCTGCCCCAAACTGACGCCCTCTTTCCTGAAGATAATGAACCCCTTTCTTCCCCCGGGCCCCAAGTGCGGTCGGCACATTCATCATTTGTTTTTCCGTCACTGCTGTCCCCATCACCGGGCTTGGTATGCAAGGCTGACCCCTCACAACATGACCTCCCCTGCCACTCTCCACTCTATACTTTGCCGCCTACGCCAAAAGCAGGGGGGTATTGGCCCCATTTCTTCGGCCAAGTAGCTCGACTGCCCTCCTCAAATTGCCTCCCGCTTTAGTGGCGCTGAGCCCAGACCAATATGATCTCTGGCTGAGGGAACCGGATTTGGGCAACAGGTTGAGACTGCTGAGGGCCTGACCTGCTCCCGGGGGCCCTTTCAATAATGGTTTGTTGACGTTCCCACCGACTCCTTGGCTGGGTTGAATGTCATTGGGAGCAAGTGGAGACCCAGTAACCAAACAAGAAAAAATTGGGTTGCTGAACAAAACCCGCTAGATGACACCCGCAATTTTTGGCCTCACCCGGGACCCCCTACTGCGACGTACCCTTGCTGTGCTGCACCGGGCTGCCCAGGAAATTTTTTTTGGGCCCCGCCACTCGCTGTGAAAAACCTGCCCCTCTCTGTCTACATACTGTTTTTCTAAAAAAGTCCGACTCTGTTTGTGAAGAATCTGTATTTGATAAATACACCCCTGTATTTGACTCCAAATAACCCCCTAACAAACTTGGGTAACCTTTGGGTAAATAGCGCTGCACAAATGGGGAGAAAAATTTACTTGTATGTGCCGTTTAAAACACTGTGTATTTTACGAATAAAAAGCACAAACAGGCTTAATTAACCTTCGGACATGAATTATGCTACAGAATTTCTTCTTTGGTGGTGAAAAACGTTTCTTTTACTGAATATAACTGCAGAAAAATACTTAGTTAACCCTTGGGTGTAAATTGCGCAAAAGAAATGTGCTGCCAACAATTACCAGCTTTGTAGTGTGTTAAAACGGCGTGTATTTTACGGATCACAACAACAGAAAAACTCGTAATTAACCTGCGGAAATTAATTATGCTACAGGCAAAATTTTTTCTTTGGCGGTGAAAAAGAAAGTTTCTTTTACTGAATACAAATGCAGAAAAATTTTAAGTTAACCCTTGGATGAAAATTTGGGCAAAAGAAATGTGCTCCCAACAATTCCCACTTTTGTGTGTTAAAACGGGTGTATTTTACGGAAACAACAAAGAAAAAATTGTAATAACCTTCGGATAGAATTATGTACGGAAAAATTTTTTTTTTGGGGGTGAAAAAAAAAAACATTTTTTTAATGACCAAAACGCAGAACAACGTTTAATTAACCCCGGGGTCTAAATGCGCAAAAGAAATGAGAACAAAAATTTAAAGTGGTTTTTGGGTTTGTAAAAAACGCGTTTCTTTAATGAATACAACGAACAGGTTAAAAACCCCTGGATTTTAACGTGCTCAAGAATAGTGTTGAGCGTTATAATCGACAAAGTTGAAACGGCACGGTTTTTTCGGTTGATGGGAAATTTTTCCCGATCATGCGATAATTTAGGTGAGAATCGCGCATAATCTTTAATATCCGCCATTTTCGGTGCTTCCTGTCATTTTGGGGCCAGCAAATCAGTTAGAGAATAGACGGGGTGAGTGGGTGTGCAAGTCTTTCTGTGATTGTAGGTTTGTTTGGCTAAAAAAATCACATGACCTCGTTTTCAAGAACAGCCTTCCGTTCACTCAGTGGGGGTTCTGTGTCTCATAAGCCGGACGTCTGTCAGCTTTTCCAGAATATTCTCAGTGACACAGTCTCTTTTTTTCACAGAGACAAAAATGTTTTAGGTGAACATTAGAACATAGGTAGATTAGAAAATATCAGTTTTTTTTTAGTTAGGTAGGTTTGAAAGAAGCATCTAGCGTTTACAGCCCGGGGGGGGGGGGGGGGGGGAGTGCGGGCGAAACACGGGCAGCAGGCGGGCTGCTTTTAAAAGGAAATTGTATGTTGTGTCCAGATGCTTTGATTGTTTTGAAAGGCTTTTATTTAACTTTTTTTGGGCCAGTTTTGGTAAAAATTGACCTTGTTTTTTTGTGCACCCTGAAATTATTTTGGGATACAAATTTTTCTAGTAATGGGTTATTTGATAGGGGCAAAACCCACCCTTTTTTTATCTATACCGATTAATTAGGTTTTTTTTTTATTATGTGCACCAGTTTTTTTTAAAAAAAACCCCTTTTGTATTACAATAGGATCAAACTTTTTTAGTCACCCCTGGGGTATTTCTAGGGGCAAAATCCCTTTTATTATCTGTACACAATTTTTAAAAATTTTTTCTTTCCTTTGGGGCCCGGCCCTTTTTGTTGAAAGACCCTTTGTACTTATTTACCCTACAGAAAAAATTTTCTAGTATTTGCTGTTGTATTTCATGGAGCAAAAAACCTATTTAATCAGACACAATTCATTCTGTTTTTCCTTTGGCGCAGCCCCTTTTGTTCAAAAAACCCACTTTGACTTACAATGGGTAAGAACTTTTTCCCGTCACCGCAGGGTTTTTTCATAGGGGGCAAAAACCCAAATATTTTTAAAAGGACAAATTTAATTTGTGTTTTTTACTTTGGGGCAGCCCCCGTTTTGTTCAAAGACCCCCTTTTGTACTTACAAGGGGACAGAACTTTTCTGTCACTGCAGTGTATTTCTAGGGGCAAAAAAACCCCCCTTTTTTTTTCGTTACAATTTAAATAGTTTCTTTCACTTTGGCGCAGGCCATTTTTGTTGAAAGACCCCTCTTGACTTTATTTCCATACAGAAAATTTTAGTTAATTTCGTTGTTTTCATAGGGCAAAAAAACACCTTTATTATCATACACAATTTAAGTACGTGTTTTTTCCCTTTGGGGCAGCCAGTTTTTTCAAAGACCCCTTTTTATTAAATAGGGTAAGAACTTTTTAAACACCGGGGAGGTGTATTTCATAGGTACAAAAAAACACCCTTTTTTTTCCGTACACAATTTTAATTAGGGTTTTTTTCACTTTGGGGCAGGCCCTTTTTTTGGTAGAAAGACCCATTTGTACTTATATTACAATAAGAAATTTGCTAGTAATTGTGTTGATTTCATAGGTGCAAAAACCCCTTTTTTTATCCATGCACAATTTAAATTGGTTTTTTTCACTTTGGCGCACCCAGTTTTGTTCAAAGACCCATTTTGTGCTTCAATAGGATAAAAAAATTTTTGTAACCCGGGGGGTATTTCAATTTTAAAAACCACCTTTTTTTATCCGTACACAATTTAAATAGGTCTTTTTTCATTTGGCGCAGGCCAATTTTGTTGAAAGACCATTCGTACTTATATTTCCCTAAGAAATTGTAGTAATTGCTTGTGCGAAAAAAAAAAGCCCAGTCCCCGGCCCCTGGAGGGACGACGGGCCGACTTGGGGTGTTCTCACGTTGCACGGGCCCCCTTTGGGGTGCGCAAGGTCAGCCCGACACTGTACCATGTTAAAACCCCCCGCCCACGCTGCCGGGAGCAATGCTGCCACAGTTTTTCTCGTTTAGTTATAAGACTGTCCGTTACGCTTTTAAACAGGGTCAGAAACCCAAACCCTTGGTACTTATACTATAGACCGAGGTTAGGCTGTGAGGGCCATGATCAAAACAGCTAAAACGATTAAAAATTTATAGATTTAATTAGCCTTTAGGGGGCACTAGACAGGTAATATTCAGAATGATAAAAATATACAGGAAAAGTCAAAGTGCACACACAATTAAGGATTACAACAGAGGGGAGTTAAAATAGGTCAATTACCTTTGTTGCTGGTTCTGGGGGTCAATGGGAGGGGTTTTGGGCCTGGCTGCTGTGAGGATGCTCCCGGAAATGCCTTAGGTGCCCCCCCCTGGTCAAAGGGAAAACCAACCGGCTTGGCTTATACTGTGGGGGACAGCCCACGGGCGTCCCTACACACCCCAGGGTGGGATGAAATCCCCCCACTCAGGTCGGCAGTTTCTGATACAACCCCAAAATGGGCTTAAACCCGGGAGGGCCTTGGCACGAACCGAGCCGGAGCTCAACAGAACCGCTGGATCTACCCAACGCCCCGGTATGAACACCCTATCTTTTTGGGCTCCGGGGCCATTGTGGATATTCAGTCACCCTGGCCCTTTGGAAACCCGGGAAAAGGGCCGTCGTGCGGGGGGGTTTCCCAATTTTTAGATATGAACTCGCCAGCACCAGTTTGAGTGGTCGCCCATAAACGATATGAAATATCGGAACAAACCCCACTGGGTTGGATTGATTGAAGTCTTTGAAGCTTGAGTTTGGGGG
>JAODAL010064732.1:0-18570 GCA_025379985.1 Phyllomedusa bahiana
CTTTTTCCCGTTGTGAATTATGCTACGGGAAAAATTTTATTTTTTGGCGGTGAAATAAAGGGTTTCTTTTAGTCATCACAGCAGCAGAAAAACCCTTTAAATTAAACCCCCCTGGTGAAAAATTGCGCAAAAAAATTTGAAAACCAAAAATGAAGTGGATTTGTATTGAAAAAAACCTGTTTCTTTAAATAAATACAACAGGAACAGGTTGGTTTAAAACCCCTTGGTATTCAATGTCGTGAGCAGATAAATTAAATTTATTGCAGTGCACGGGGACGCACGGACTTCAGATCCAATACCCCCACAAAATCAAAAATGAACTTTAAAGAAAAGAGTTCTGGACAAGCTGAGACACCCCCCAAAAATGCTGTATAAAAATGAGTTCTTTTATCAGCTTCAAAAGCAGCCGGCAGCACCTTCCCTGATCAGTCAGGGGAGAGCGGTGGGGCCCCCACTGCCCCGGATTATATAGTGCGGTGACGTCACAGATCCCGCCGGTCTTGTTTTGGGCTTCTCTCTGCCAGTCATGCGCTATCCCCTTTTCCTCCCAGAGTGCTTTGTCCCATGTAATGCCATGTGCCGCAGCCATTTTATCAATCAAAAGCCCACTTGTTCACGCGAAGTCCCCCAAACTTCGCTTTGTTCGAACCGAATTTTTTCCCGAAATTTAAAGAATTCCACTTGTTAGAATAAAATTTTTTTCCTCTCTTGTTGTATGTAATTTGGGTTAAAAGTATTAGGTACAGTGAACGAAATTTATTTAAAAAGTTTTTAGGGTTGCATGCACAATTGTTTAACAGAACCCAGTGAAAATTAGATATAAAGCAAAGAGATTAATTATATATCTTACTCCTTACCTCCGTTCCAGCACTGAGTTGACGGTCTTCCCCTGCTCTTCCTTCCCCATATTGATACAACGCCCCTGAGGCGTATACACGTAATTGAAAAAAGGCAGGGGTGGTAATTAACCCATTTTGTCTTCTAATTGAGGGGCCCAGCTATTGTGTAGTTCTTTCCCACGGCGCAGCTTGGAAAAAGTGTGCAGCTGAGTTCTGCATAGTTGGGCATTCATCTGTACAAACAATTATACACAAATACAAACAAGATGGAAAAAGTTTTAACCCTCATAAAAACCTTGAAGGGGGGGTTTCTGTGTCTCAGAGATGATGTTTTGGGCCCGACTGTCATACAACCCAAAAACAAAAGAAAAGACAATGTGGCAGAAGCGGTAATTGTGCATCATCCACATTAAAACAAGTACTGTATTACGGGGTTGAAGGCCACTTACCAGAAAGAACCTTTTTCCCCAAAAAAACATGAAAAAAGCCAAAAAAAAGTTTGAAAATGACACGGAACAAAGCCTGATAAAAAAACAAAAAATTTTACTTTTTGGGCCCTTTTAAATAACCATCATTATGTTAAAAGGGAAAAGGAAGAAGCGGGAAAACCCTAAAAACCCCATCCCAAAACTGTAAAACACGGGGGTAAAGATCTTTTTTGGGGGGTTTTGCTTTGCTGCAGGGGGAAAAACTGGGCACTTAAAAAATAGATGGCATCATGAGGAAAGAAAATTATTTTACAATACTGAAGCAAATCTCAAGACATCAGCAGGAAGTTTAAAGCTTAGATGGAAATGGGTTTTCCCAAATGAAATGACGAAGCATATTGCAAAATGGTTTCAAAGTGGTTGAGTAAACCCAAAGTCAATTTTTTTGGCGGGCCATCAAAAAAGCCCTGACCCCAAACCCTTTTAAAAATGTATAGGCAAATGAAAAGGCGGGTGGGCAAATGACCAAAAACATGGGTTACACATTCGTTAGGAGAAATGGGCAAAATTCCTCCCCACATTGTGAGAATCTTGGGAAGGACACCCAAAAAACATTTGCCCCGTTATCATGAAAGGGGCAATGCTGCAAATATAATGAAATGTATGTAAATTTTTGATTTGGAAAAAATAAAAAAATTTTTCCTTAAAATTTTTACCCTTACGCAGGAAAAAAAATTTTGGAACCTTTACCAAAACGTTTTTAAGGCATTCAGGGCACGACGAAAACCAATAGTACGTGTAAACCCAGCCCGGAACCCCAAACCCCAAAAAAGGGGTTTGTAAAAAATGGATAAAAAAGTACGGGAAATCCAGAAAGAAAAACCGAAAAAATCAAGGGGGGTATGGACGAAGTTCTAACGAATTTTTTTTTTAAAATTTGGAAAACCGTTTTGAAAAAAGTAAAAGGGGGTATTGGGGTGAACAACGGAGGGGATTTGTGAAACGGGCGACTAAAAATCTGGGGGAGGGCAACCCCTGCTTACTGCGAGAAAAAAAAAAGACCGGATTTTAAATGCCCCAAATTAATTTTGGGTGGGGGCAAGAAAACCCTCCTTCTAGGGGGGGGTTTTGTGGGGTTTTTTTTTAAAAAAAAATTTTTTACATTTTTTTTGGGGTTAAAAGGGTTTCCCAAGCTGTTCCCCTTTTCTTTTTGAGGGGGTTAAACAATCCATGTTTTTTGCATCTTCGCAATTAACCCAGGGTTTTAAGGTGTTCCGTTGTTTTTTAAAAAAAAATTTTTTTAAAACCAAAAAATTTTTTTTGGTTTCATTTCGGCAATTTACTTTTGGGTTTTTAACGTTTTCGCTTTTTTACTAAAAGAAATTTTTTTTTCACCCCGCTTTTTCCCGGGGTAAAAACGGGCTTTTTTTTCCGTTTTTTACCAAAAACACCCCTTTTTTAAAACCACAAGGGGTAATTTTTTTTGTCTTTTTTTGGAATTTAACCAGGGGTTTTTAACCCCGGGGGTTTTTTTTTTAAAAAAACGTTTTTTTTCAAAAAAAAGTTTTGCCCTTGTTTTTTAAACCAAGTTTAAATTTAATTTTTTTTTAAATTTCTAAAATGTTTTTAACCAATCAAGTTTTTTTTTCCTCCCATTTGGGGCCCAATTTAACCAAGGTTTCCCAAATTTTTTTTAGTGGGCAGTCATGGGGGAACTGGGAAAATTTTTTTAACCGTGTCTGACGAAAAACCGGGGTTTTTAAATTTGGGGGCCCTTTCCACCGGGATGGCCAGGGGCAAAACATTCGGGGGCCCAGGTGCAGGACGGGGCGGCCAGGGTCACCGGGGCCAAATCCGGTTCAACCGTGGCTGCCAGCCCCCAATTCATTTTACTATCCCCCCTTCCCCCCCCAAAAAATTTTAAAAAAACCCCCCCAAAAAATTTTCTAAACCAAACAACCCTTAGTTATGCCAAAGGGTACCCCCCCCTTTAATTCTGTCCCTTTTCCCCCTCAAAAAATCTCTTTTGGGGTTGGGCTCCCCCAATAAAAAAAAAATTTGGGAAAAAGTCCCCCATGAGGGAAAAATGGGGCCAAAAACCCCTTTTTTGCATGGGGAAAAAATTTATAAATTAAATTTTTTGGGATTTTTTAAAAATTTTTAAAAAATTTATAAATAATAAAAAAATTTAAAAATTTTAAATTTTTAAAAAATTCTATTAAAATTTTTAAATTTTTTTTGGGGGAAAAATTTTTTTTTTATAAAACCTTTTTTTTTGGGGGGGTTTTTTTTTTGGGGGGGGGGGGGCCACGGGTAGAAAACCCCGCGGTCCAAGAAAGTACGGCACAGGGGCTCAGCGAGGGCGGTGGCAGTTTCACTCAGTGGGGACGTTTGGGGAAAATCAGCTACTCGGCGGTTGGCGTTCTTTGCTAGACAGGCCGAATATGGGTTATGTTGAATTGTGGGGGAGAAAAAGGGAAACTGGAGGGAGCAACGTCGGGACCACGGGCCCCGCGTCAAACATTAGCGTCACCATCCCCTGGCCGGGGAAACGTGGCTAGATTTTTGGTCCATCCTGCCGCCGAGCAACAGCGCGCGGTATTGGCCCCGCATGCCATTGCAGCCAGCCAAGGCTCCCCCACCCTGCAAAAGGGTTTTTTTCTCTTTGCCTCATCCCGGTCCAGTGCTCCTCTCCCGTTTCATGGAGCCGCATGTTCAGCGGGCGATGCAAGAGACAACAGATGCTCCAAAACCCTTAAGGTGCAGAAGCTACCCTGTCCTGCCAAGTTGTTTGGGACTGCAGTCCCTCCCCCTTTCCAAAAGGTGGACTGTACCCTTCAGAGATCTAATGGTTGGCCACCGAGATGGGGAGTTTCCAAGCCTTAATTTATTTTCCCAAAAAGCCGACCATACTTTATAAACATTAAACAAAAAGGGGGGCCCGTCCTTGAGCTTATCGGTTTGTTCCAAGGTGCCGGGACGCGGAAATCTGGGCGTAAATACGGTCATGCCAGTACAGTCCTTTACGGCCCCCTGGGTGGGTGTGTTCCTGCCGGGACACCATCAATTTGGGCAGGAGACCCGCTTTCTCCCCTTACGTTTCAAAAATGTGGCCCCGCGCCCAAAGTCTGCCTCCCCCTTTTCCACCACAAAACCCTTATTTCCCGCCCCACAAGTACTGTCATCATACCCCGTGTTGGGTACACGGTGGTCAGCAGCTACACCCGGCTGCCTCAGCGAACGAAGTCACCAGGGGAGGAATTTTTGCGCATGCAGCAAAAAATTGATGTTGGCTTTTTCTTGCCCAAACCAAACGGAACCATGGGGACGGAAAAAGGGGTAACAGGTGTCCACGCGCACGAGGAGGGGTGGTCCATGGCCTGCATGGGCCGGTTCAATTGGGGTTTGAAAAGTTCCTGAATCTTTCCCCCGGGTCTTCAGAAAATTCTGAAAATGGCCGGAAATGTGCAGCATTCATCCATTCCCAATAAGCCAGGAAACCCTCCTCGAGTTTGCAGCGGCAGAACGGCCCACCCAAAACACTCTGATATGCGTTTTCCACCCGTTGGAATTTCCGCCTGCAATGTTTTGGACACTGTATAACAGAGAAAGCCCTTAACGATTTTTCGATGTCCAGGCGACAGGTATCCCCCGGGGAACTTTTAGTCGCAGTGGGAGCTCATGAGTGCACCTGCCCTTTGTTTAAGCCATTCGGGAGGTGACATTATTTGTCAGTCGCCAGGACACGGGATGAATAAGTCATTCCCCTGCTTATGTCCTGGGAAAGAGCTGAAAAAAACTGTTTGGGGGGGGAATGGGACGGGGGACCACATTCCCCGGGCCACAGAGTCCCGGGGGGACTGAAAAGAGGAGGAGGAGGAGGGCATTGGAGATGAAGCATTGTTGGTAAATTAGGGATTTTTACCCATGTGACAAGAGAGGAGGGAGGAGCAGCTGGAGGAGGGAGGGAGATGAGGAAGAGGGGCAAAAACCCGAAAGACCAGGCAGTAAACAGTGGGATGGGGGGCAGGGACCCCCTCGGGTCACTTGTCAGAGGCCCGCAGCAGCTGATTTCCCTGGTGTGCACCCAAAAGTCACCATTGGCAGGGGGATGACTTCTGGCTCTCCCCCTACTGGACCTTTCGCTACGTCCCAAAAGGGGGGCCTTTTTCCCAGCTGCTGAGAGGGGGACAAACTCAAATCATAGGGAAATCCCCTAGTCAGTTGGCCCTGCCCATGTGCGGCATGTCCCCCCTCTGTCGGGTTGACCAGGGGGGTTTTTAGCGCTCACGTATACTGCCGGGTGATGGGGCAAAGGGGGAGTGGGGGGGGTAGGAGAGTACCCGCTCCATCAGCAGCAACCAAGTCTGGAGCATGTTTTACACTTCCTTCAACTGCCTAGTGGGGGGCAGTGCCAGAAGAGCACAGCGGACCTGGGCATACCCTGAACCAACAGGTGGGGGCCTATTGAACAGCATCTGCCACCCATTAGAAATCCACGGACTACTGGGGAGCCAAATGGATGGTGGCCGCAACTTCCGATTTGCAGGGAGAAAACGTCCTCCCCCCGGCAGTAGGTGGCTAAGCGGGTGGGGTTTTGCGGCGGGGGGGCCCTCGTTACCCAAGGAGAAAACCCCCTTTTTCCAGGGAAAGGGAACGATGACCTTTGTAAAAGAATAGGGGTGGATCGGCCAGGATTTCCACCCCAATACCTTAGGGGTCAGAACATCAGCCATACGCCTACCCAAAAAGGAGAAATGCCCCCAACCATCTTTACCGGGGGCTGGTAGCCACCCACCTCCACACTCGTCATTGTGCCCCGCTATATCATGCTGCGCGCTGTGGGTGCTGCGTGCCCCCCGCACTGTGTCATTGTGCCACTCTGTGGGCCTTCTCCTGTTTTTGCTACCTCCAGAATGTCATTGTGCCACTGTTGACCTCATGCTGTGCTGTGGGTGCTGCCGGATTCCCCCTTTTTGTCATTGTGCCCCTCTGTGGCCTATCCCCTTTTTGCCACCTCCAGAATGTCATTGTGCCACTGCCTGACCCATGCTGCTGTTTGGCTGCTGCCGTGACCTCCAACTCTTTTCATTGTCCCACTGTTCTGACCTCATGCTGCTGCTGTGGCTGCTGCGTGCCCTCCACATTGTGTCATTGTGCCACTCTCTGACCCATGCTGCTGTTGCCGTCACCTCCACTCTCTGTCATTGTGCCACTCTGTGGCCTACTCCGTTTTTGCCACCTCCAGTAAGTCATTTTTCCCACTGCCTGACCTCATGCTGCTGCTGTGGCTGCTCCCGTGCCCTCATACTGTTGTCTTTGTGCCACTGTCTGACCTCATGCTGCTGCTGCCGTCACCTCCAACTCTCTGTCATTGTGCCACTCTGTGGCCTACTACTGTTTTTCCACCTCCAGAATGTCATTGTGCCCACTGTCTGACCTCATGTGCTGCTGTGGCTGCTGCCGTGACCTCCACACTCTGTCATTGTGCCACTCTGTGGCCTACTCCTGTTTTGTAAACCTCCAGAATGTCATTGTGCCAACTCTCCTTACTCATGCTGCTTGCTGTGGCTGCTGCCGTAACCTACACACTGTGTCATTGTCCCACTCTGTGGCTACTCCTGTTTTTGCCACCTCCAGAATGTCATTGTGCCACTCTCTGACCTCATGCTGCTGTGGTGCTGCCTCACCTCCACACTCTGTCACTGATGTTGCCACCTGAGCCCTCAGCTTGTTTTTCCAGCTTCGCCCGCCATAACTTTTTCTGGTACATTCCCGCTTGAGGTTTTTGGTCAGTTTTGCCCTCTTAAAGTGCCCAGCGAATTTTATAGTGAAGTGATTCTAAGAGCGGCGGCAGTCATATGTGTGTCATACTAAAACACAACATTGTATGAAGACCAAACCAAGCTCCCTCTGCATATTTAAGCATGGCACAACATTCTACAGCACCCTGCAGGCTCTGTGCAGCCTGGAAATAGCTGTTTTTAACGCGATTTGTGCCTAAGTAATTCGGACCGAAACGAATTTTGTCTGAAAATTCGGTGAAGTAACCAAATCTAATTTTTGAGAACTTCGCCCATCTCTAGGGGTGAGACAGACCAAGTCAGTAACTATTGGGAAACACAGTACAAAGTCAGGAGGCAGAAGAACAGTCAGTGAACAAAGCTAAGTCCAATAACAGGAGAGGCACAGAAGAGTAAAGGCGAGCTTACAAGGAGGTAACAGATCAGTACAGCAGGCAAGGGGAAGTAATAGAATAGCCATTTTATACCTGCCCAAAAGACAAAGGACTGAGGTGATGGATGGAAGAAACAGAGGACAGGATAGGAACCCAAGGCTGTCAATCAACCAGATCAGCAAGGAACCAGGTTAATCAGTGGAGTGCTGGAGGATTCCTGGTCACGGGCGTTGGTCAGGAATCAATTAAGCATGCAGAGAAGAGAACCGAGTTCACACTGGTGAATACAAATACGAAGCATTATGTCAGAAACCACGGTTTTCGTCGCAATAACGCAACCAGAGCTCGAAACTGGGGACCTGTCGGGCATGATCATGACAGGGTAAGGTTTATTCTGATTTCATGTCAGATAGTGAGAAAAACATGCATATGTGTGTTCTTATAAGGGTATGTAAACTTATGGTTTTAACTGTACATGCAGAGAAAATAATTGCCACCCCTCAGACATTTAGGGCCTCATGTATGAAAAATGTCTAGGACTAAGACTTTTTTTGTTACCCATAGCAACCAATTATAGCTCCCTTTTATTGTTTCAGAGCACTATATGAAATGAAAGGGGAACTCTGGTTGGTTGCTATGGGAAATAAAGAAATTCTTAGACCTAGATAGTTTTCATACATGTCTCTCATATAGTCTATAGGCGATCAGCAAGTAGATTAAGAATGCCAACATCAATAAGTTGAAAAGCAATGTAATATGGAACAGAGTGGAATCTGCCAACCAACTTATTTGTAAGGATGGGTACTGTTCTCTGATTCTTCTTTAAATGAAAACAATCATAGACCTATATAATAAAATACAAATAGGTCTACTTTCCATTTCTGTTGACCACTCAACTTTATCAGACATGGCTGTTTTGTCTGTGGCCTCATGTGGTTTTTACTGCAAAAATATTGTCCAGTAGGTAACATGCTACTGAGCCTCCAGATCACCTCTGGTTGGTGGTTGGCAGGGGGTAGTGTTGCTGGTATGGAACCCTGCTCTAAGTGACCCAACTTTACTACCTCTCCCACTGTCTACTGGGAGCAGCCCACTAATCCGAGGTCTGAGCCAATTAAGATAGCAACCAAGGTCACCTAATGTGCTATGCCTTAGACTTAACCAATCAGGTCCCTCTACAGGTCTATGGGGTAGCCAAATCTCATTGTAGGTATTTACCAGTCTACCATAATTAGGGATTCCCTCTCAGCTCAAGTAAGGACCTTACTACAACTAAAGCTCTGAGCAATCTGCTGCTTGCCCCAATCCTAACAAGCTACCTAGAAAAGGTTAACTTAATCCCCACAGGCTACATACACTCAGTCTACACCACATTGATAGCAGCCCATCCTGCTAGCTAATGCTAACACAAATGGTAAATTAGGCACTAGAGATGGGCGAATCAAGTCTAACAAAATGGAATTCGTTTAGAATTTCAGGAAAACTTTGATTCTGCACGAAGACAAAGTTTATGTTACTTTGCGGGAACAAATGGTCTCTTTTTTGTACTGTAAAATGGCCACGAGCACGGCGTGACATGGGGCAGAGAACTATGGGAGGAAGAAAGGAACACCCTCAATGACATGAAGCCAATCAGCAGCCAGCGGGCTTCTGTGACGTCACAGCCCTATAAATACGAATGCCATCTTAAATTGTCGCACTTGTCACTGTGTCTCCTGTCAATAAGCATCTATCTGCTGCAGCACTATATTGCACTCTATACAAAACAAACTAGTTTTTTGAGCGACTGGGGTGAAAGACCTTCACAAGTGTGTGTCATATGCACACCTGTTCCTGAACCAGCATTATTATTTTGTTTTAGTTTCTGGGGTATTCTCCCTAAAGTCCAGGTTATGTGTTTTTCAGCCCCATATACGCCTCAATTCCATCTGGTTCACTGTGTAGGATATTTTATACCCACGTATTAATTTAGCCTATTGTTTGTGGGGAAATTAGGAGTCAAATACAGGGGGTGTGTTTTTCAGCCCCATATACGCCTCAATTCCATCTGTTTTTTTTTCCATAGGTTTTTTTTTTATACCCAAGAGTTAATTTAGCCTCTTGTTTGTGGGGTAATTTGGAGTAAAATACAGGGTGTGTGTATTTTTTTTTGCCCCATATACGCCTCAATTCCATCTGGTTTTTTTTGTAGGGTATTTTAAACCCAAGGGTTCATTTAGCCTCCTGTTTGTGGGGTAATTTGGAGTCAAATACAGGGTGAGTGAATTTTTTTGCCCCATATATGCTTGAATTTCATCTGTTTTTTTTTTCTGTAGGGTACTATATACCCAAAGGTTAATTTAGCCTCTTGTTTGTGGGGTAATTTGGAGTAAAATACAGGGTTTGTGTATTTTTTTTTACCCCATATATGCCTGAATTCCATCTGCTTTTTTCTGTAGGGTATTTTATACCCAAGGGTTAATGGGGCCCCAATTTTTTTTTTTAAAAAACCCGGGCCCCTTTTTCCCCCGGGGAAAAAAATTTTTTTTAAAAAAAAAAAAAAAACCTTTAACAAAGGGCCGGGGGGCCCCCTTTAAAAAAAACCCCCAAAAAAGGGGGAATTTCCCCCGGGGTTTTTAAAAGGTTGGGGGGGGGCCCCCAAAAAAACCCCCCCCCCCCGGTTTTTTTGGGGGGGGGGTTTTTAAATTTTAAAAAAGGGGGGGGGGGGGGGGAAATTTTGGGGGGGGGCCCCAAAAGGGGGGGGGGGGGGGTTTTTTCCCTTTTTAAAAAAGGGGGGTTTTTAACCCCCGGTTAAATTTTTTTTTGGGGGGAAAAATTTGGGGGGGGTTTTTTTCCCCCCCCAAAAACCCCCCCTTTTTTTTTTTTTAAAAAAAATTTTTAACCCGGGGTTTTTTTTTTTTTTGTGGGGGGGGGGGTTTTTTGTTTTTTTTGGGGGGGAAAATTTTTCCCAAAAACCCAACCCCCGGTTTTTTTTTTCCCCCAATTTTTTCCCCCTTTTTTGGGGTTGGAATTTTGGGTAAAAAAAAAAGGGGGGGGTTTTTTTTTCCCCCTTTTTTTTTTTTTTTAAAAAAAAAAAAATTTTAAATTCCCAAAGGGGTTTTAATTTTGTTTTTTTTTTTTTTTAAAAAATTTTTTTTTTTTTTTTAAATTTCCGGTTTTTTTTTTTTTTTTTAAAAACCCTTTTTTTTCCCCTTTTTTGGGGGGAATTTTAAAAAATTTTTTTGGTAATTTTCGAAAAATTTTTCCCCCAAAAAAAAAATTTTTAAAAGGGTTTTTAAAATTTTTGGGGAAAAACCCCCAAAAGGGGAAAAAAATTTTTTTTCAAAAAAAAAAAAAAAAATTTTTTTTTCATCAAACAGTATGTCAGAGGGGGCAGGCCCTTTACATGTGAGGGGCCCGTGGCACAAACTTTTTCCCGGGGCAGGGACAGGGCGCATCACAAGTAAGTGGGAACGTCACAAACAGGGGAAATCGGGGAGGCCAAAAAAATTTTCCGGGGGTCATATTCCCGGGCCCTGTGTTGGCCACAACCCAAGGGTTCTTGAAATGGTTGACTAGGTTTATCCACTTCCTCCCAAAATGACATCTCCCCAAACCCCCGCCAAGAGTCGGGGGGTTTCCTCAGACCCCAAAACCCTTTTTTGGCATGGGCCCGGGGGGCAAGCCCTTGGGCCCCACCCGTCCCTCCCCCAAGAACTAAAATGTGGTCGGGCTCAGCAAAACCCCTATAACGTGAAAACGGGAAATCTTTAAAAGGGGTAGGGCAGCAGCTTCCCTTGGGAGTAAGAGGTGGGGAGCATCTGCTTTTTCTTTTCAGTATCAAAGGAAAATAAAGGGGTATGGAGAGTTCCCGGGAGGGTTTTTGGGTTCCAAGCAATCTGGGCCCCCGGGATACTGGGAAACCTTTAAGGGGGATTCACGACGGGGGGAAACACAAATCGATGACGGGTGTAGCCGGGTCCCCCTTGGTAGCCGGGTGAAGCAAGGGCTTCACATCATCGTCGGGAAAAAGAGGGTTTCAGCTTTCGCATCCAGCGGCACAGCCACAAGCGGTTTAAAGGGGCCCGGGGTTTACCCAGGGTGGGGAGCAATTGGGGAGGTTCCCTGAGCCAAAAGGCCACAGGTTAATCACCCGCCCTTTTCAAAGTCCAAGAAAGTAGCAGCCTAGGGGCCCAAACAGGGACAGGGTGGTAGCACCCATTTTGGGGGGCGTTGGCGGGGAAAATCCCCCTTTCTCGCGGTTGGGCAGTTTTTTTGACAAGACATCTGAGGAGCCGAACAGTGTATAGTTAATCTGTGGGCAAAATGAAGCGTGGCCAAGGGAAATAATGTTGTCACTTAAGCCCTGCATCAACAAACCCGCAGCATCACCATCCAGTTGGGCCCGGGAGAAACTGTCTCACTGTGGTGGGGCCATCCTGCTGCAGCCAAAAAAAACCCCGCAGAAACCCCTGGCACGCATCTCATTTTCAGCCAGTCAAGGCCTCCACCAACCCCGGGCCGAAGGGAGCTGTTTGTCTTTCCCATCATCTACCAGTCTAGATGCTCCTGCTCCTCACCAAGTACTATAGAGAAATCATATTTAGTCAGTTGGCCGCTGCCTATCTGCACCATCGTCCATCCTCTGACAGATGGCCTGCAGCATGCTGATGTGCCTGGCTAGTGACAGCTGAATAGTCACCATCCAGCAGAGGGATGACTTCTGGCTCTCAACCCACTTGGACCCTTGCTACTGGTCCAAAATGTGAGCCTTTATTTCACCTGCCGAGAGGGAGGACAAACTCAAGTACTATAGAGAAATCCCATGTAGTCAGTTGGCTGCTGCCTATGTGCACCATCGTCCATCCTCTGACAGGTTCCTCATCGCTCACGTACCACTGCCACAGCAACTGTAGGAGGGCGAGGGGGTAGGAGCAATACCAGTTCCATCAGCAGCAGCCTAAGTCTGGAGTCGTTGATAAACAGCTTCCTTCACCCAACTAGTGAGGAGAGTACTCACCAGCAGTAGCAGCACCTGGAGCATACCCTGAACCAGCAGGTGGTGGCCTACTTGGACAGCACTCTGCCACCCCACATAGAAGCTCCGCTGGACTACTGGGCAGCCAAACTGGATGTGTGGCCGCAACTTGCCGAGTTTGCACTGGAGAAGCTGTCCTGCCAGGCCAGTAGTGTGGCATCAAAGTGGATGTTCAGTGCTGCGGGGGCCATAGTTACCCCAAGGAGAACTCGCTTGTCCACCCGAAATGTGGAGAGACTCCTCTTTGTCAAGATGAATCAGGCGTGGATCGGCCAGGATTTCCACACACCAATGCCTTATGCATCAGATTAGATCAGCCATGACGCTTCACCAAAACTTTGAGAAATGATTCTGGATTCTTCTGGCTACCTGCCCAGCTACTATTCTGATGCTGCCAAACGTTTGATGCCACACATCTGTTCCCAGCTGCTCCATCTACCACCCACCATCTTTACCAGGGACTGGTATTGCCACCCACCTCCCCACATTTCACTAGGCAATTATGTAGACTTCTGATGCTGCCGCCACCTCCACACTGTGTCACTGTGCCACTCTGTGGCCTAATCATGTTGCTGCCACCTCCAAAATTTGTGATTTTGCCACTATTACGACCTCATGCTGCTGTTGCTGCCACCACCTCCACACTGTGTCATTGTGCCACTTTGGGGCCTACTCATGCTGCTGCCACCTCCTCAATCTGTCACTTGCCACTGTGTGGCCTACTGATGTTGTTGCTAACTCCACACTCTGTGATTGTGCTACTCTGTGACCTACTCATCTTGCTTCCAACTGAATACTGTCTCACTCGAAAACCCTGTGGTTTCCTGATGCTGTTTTCCACCCTCCACCACTCTATAACGTTGCCACTAAGTTTGGTTTTCTCCTTCTTTTAATGTGTCATATGGAATTAAAAGGATCAGGATTGTCTGATGATTAGGTAGCCAAAAGCAGGAGTGGATACAGAACACAGAAGACATGCAAATATCCCATTTACTGGTCATCTCTGTTTTGGATCAGCTCCTGTTTGTTTTTGGCTTTAGCAATACTGATAGATTATTGACTGATTGAAAGCAGACACTAGCGGATGAAAGGAAGGGCAAACCGATCAGTGACATCAATGCAAAATTACTGCCGACACCTTCTCCACTCTTT
The DNA here is from genome assembly GCA_025379985.1 of Phyllomedusa bahiana. Classification (NCBI taxonomy): domain Eukaryota; kingdom Metazoa; phylum Chordata; class Amphibia; order Anura; family Hylidae; genus Phyllomedusa; species Phyllomedusa bahiana. Next base: position 13,615 of record JAODAL010064732.1, read on the forward strand.
CGGGCGAGGCTTCACATGTATCAGCGTTTAACAGAACAGGTTCTGTCATAATCTATGGAATCATCTGATGTTGGTGTAAAAGGAGTCCACTCTTTGATGCTATTGTAGGATCTTGCTCCTTAGCTCGGTTCTTTGCAGCTGGTGCTGACATTACCTTGTCAGGTGGCATTCCCACTTCACTTATTTGGTCAGTTTTGCCCCTGTAACTGCCCAGAGAAGTGAAGTGTGAAGCGATTAGCGGCGCCTGTCATCTATGTCATACTAAAACACAGCATTGTATGAAGACCAAACCATGCTGTCTATGCATATTTGAGCATGGCACAGTATTTTACAACACCGTACACAGTCTCTCCAGGCTCTCCACAGCCAAGAAATAGCTGTCTTTTAACGTGACTTTTGCGGAAAATTCAGTGAACCTGGCGAATATAATTGTTTTTAAATTTGCCCATTTCTAGTTATTATGCTTGTGAGAATATCTTATATGTGTAGGGTTTTTTATGTAATGTATACACAAGAATTTTTTAATAAAATATTTTTATTTTATTTATTTTTTTCTACACTCCTGTATACTAATACATAACACTCTGTTAGTATGACATTGGCAGCAGTCAGCTAAATACAAATATCAGTGGCACACTAAAAACTAAGTGAAACCTCAAGGTATATAGAAATATTGGAAATGCATTACTGCTAAGGAAAATATGAAAAACCTGGGACTCTTAGTTTACAGTTTTTGATCAAAGATTGTATTAAGCTCACCTCCCAATAGCGTCAAGGGGATCCAAGTACAGGTGAGTCCCTAACCACTAACATGTTACCTCACTAGGAGTCCGTTCAGACTACAACTTCTCAGGGAGTGATAGGAACTTGCAATTGAACTATCCTGCACTGGTTTAAAAGAGGTGGCAGAGTGCAGCAAGCCAATGAGATTGCCATTTCTCAAATAGACTACAAAACTTAATTAGGCTGTACACATCTAAAATATATTTTGAAAAACGTAAGCATAGGTGCACACTGAAAAGGCAATAGCATACATCTAAATACAAATATCAGTGGCACACTAAAAACTAAGTGAAACATCTGGCAGCAGTCAGGACAGCACACATTGTGCCCTGACAGCAGGTTTACTGTACATATAGCTCTCGGGCGACTATAGGTCCCCAGGGCTGACTGTATAGCATTCCCCAGGCACCATCGGATACTGGAAGTCCTGGTGACCTGATGGAGCAGGGGAATGCCCTTTGATTATGCTGAGGTCATAAATAAGGGATAAAGGACAGAAAGGGTTAAGGCTATCTAACCAACCTAAGAAAACATTATATACATATATACATATGGAGCTATATAGATGAACCCAAAAGTTTGAAATGTAATATGACGCTGTTCAAATAGCAAAACAGCTGGGCTAATCAGTCCCATCTATTAGCCAAATGACAGAGCACATATACCTCCTTACAAACACATTTTCTTGCATAGGCATTATTACTAGTATTGATCGAACCGTTCGATAAAAGTTAAGTTCGAGACGCAAACTTCTTGCTAAAAATTTGATTCCGTGCCCAAAAGTTCATTGTTCCAGTTTTGGGGTTACAGCTAGTGCAAGAGACACCTATAGAACGTCTGCCAAAAATAGAAATTGCTTTCAAATACCGTTTTCTTGCTGCAAATTTGATTCTGTTCCCAAAAGTTAATTGTTCCAGTTTTGGGGTACAGCTAGTGCACATGACACTTATAGAAAGTCTGCCAAAAACAGAAATCACTTTCAAATACTGGTTTCTTGCTGCAAATATGATTCCATGCCCAAAAGTTCATTGTTCCAGTTTTGGGGATACAGCTAGTGCATAAAACACCAATAGAAAGTCTGCCAAAAAAAGAAATCGCTTTCAAATACCGTTTTCTAACTGCAAATTTGATTCCGTGCCTAGAAGTTCACTGTTCCAGTTTTGGGGGTACAGTTATTGCACAAGACACCTATAGAAAGTCTGCCAAAAAAAGAAATCACTTTCAAATACTGGTTTCTTGCTACAAATTTGATTGAGTGCCCAAAAGTTCATTATTCCAGTTTTATTTCAGAGTTCTTGCATAAGAGACTCTTACCAAATCTTTAGCACTTTAATATTTACCACAATGCTCATGCTGATAATTCCTCATCCTGACTCAGCATTTTGGTGGCAGCTTCAAAACTGTCAAGGGTGGTTCGGAAATCCTTCACCTGCCTCCAGTCTCTATGGGTCAACAATCCGAAGTCCGCAACACTGCTAGTCAGGCCATGCGACATTTCACACTGCATAATGGTATTATGCTGCTGACACAATCGTTGGAGCATGTGGAGGATGGAATTCCAGTGTGTTTCCACATCACATATCAGACGGTTGACGGGAAGGCCCAGATGGCGCTGCAATACTGCAAGTTGTGCCGAATTAGGGTGCGAACACCGGAAGTGTGAGCTAAGACCTCAAGCCTTCCTCAGCAGACAGTCAATACCCGGGTAGCGCTTCAGAAGTTTCTGCACAACAAGGTTCATGACATGTGCCAGGCAAGGGGTAAGTCTACTACAGCAAGGAGATTTCTCCCATTGTCACACACCACCTTGCCTGGCGCCAGGTTCTTAACATCCAGCCACTGGTCGGTCTGAGTGAGCAGAGCTGTCCACAGCTCTGACCTGTGTGTTGACGGTCTACAATACAAATTAATTTCAGAACGGCCTGGTTTCTCCAGGCATGTAATACTACCCATCAAGGTTGGAGATCTGGACTCTGCACCATCCCAGCAGTGTGGAAGAGTGTCCGCCAAGCCCGAGGCCCATCACCAGAGGCACTGTCATCCACTAAACTCACCCAGTGAGCAGTCAGTGAGATGTTATGTCCTTGATCGGGCTTACTAGTCCATGTGTCTGTAGTGAGATGGACTTTGGTGGACACAGATTTTACTGGAACAAGCGTTAGGCACTCTGCAGCAGCAGTTCCCAGCAGTGATGGAGGAGGCGGACACAGAGGCGGACACAGAGCCTTACTCGCAGCAAGATTTAGAAGGCCTGACTGTTTCTCAATTTAATCGGTCTTTTTTAGGTGGTGATTCGAGGTCCAGGGCTGGTGCAGGACGGCAGTTCAGCTCACAGAGTAGAGCGCATGAGGCTAGCCAAGGCTCTGGTGACGGTCAGGATGAGGAAGTGGAGGAGGATGAAGATGCAGGGGTGGACACATCACTACCGACTACCCTTCAGTGGTAAGAGTTTGGCACAGATTACAGGAGGAGAGGAGGAAGAGGAGGAAGAGCCCGTTAGTGCTCCTTGACCTCAAGACTTGGAAGATCATGGAAGCATCTCACACATGAGTGCTTGGATGCTATATTACCTGCAACATGATCCATTCATCAAGGCAATCAAAATGAATGCAATTACTGGGTGGCCACCCTCCTTTATTCACTTTACAAATCAAAGGGGAGCAATTTCCTTCCACCCACACAAATTGACAGTAGAATGCAGGAATTTGAGACAGTGCTCATTGACCAACTCGAGACATCTGTTGCATCTTCTTCACATTCTAATGTCAGGGTGGAACAACGTCAGCAACGTGACAGCAGTAGAATGGCAAGTAGTAGCAGCAGCAGGCAGTGTGGCAGAAGCCTACTGGGTGACATTTTGTTATCCATGGTTACCAACTCAACAATGCCTGCAAGGCAAGGTAGCATTCAGACACACAGAGACCACCTTAAGACTATGATTCATGACTACCTGTGGCTCAACACCAATGTTTTTGGACTTAATCTGGACCCTTTCAACTTCTGGGTGTCCAAACTGGATGAATGGCCTGAGCTTGCTCGACACACCATAGAAGTTTTATCCTACCCAGCAGCCAGCGTTAGCTCAGAATGCACATTCAGCACATCTGGTGGGGTGATAACTGAGAAAAATATCCGTCTTTCGCGTGACAATGTGGATCGTTTGACATTTATAAAAATGAATCAAGCGAGGATCTCTGACAATTTTTTCACCCCAGTTGTCGATATCACTGACTAGTAAACTGTTGCTCATCTTCTTGACAATGTGAAATACACATTCTATCAGTCATCTATTAACACCAGTCATTCATCAGTCATCATTCAGTCTACCATAAGTCATCTATTAAGCGTTTCTGGGCCCAATCCAGCCAAATCAAATGGGGCCACCACCATTACTAGTTCCTATTTTTTAACATATTTGTGGGCCCCTTTTTATTTAGGGCCCCAGACAGGAGTATTGCCCGTACTGCCCTACTGGCACCCCTGGTGGTAGCAGCTAGTTAGATTACTTGGGGGAGGTACAGCAAGCTTAGGGTACAGCAATAGTAAGGGTTTTAAATATTGCCGGCTAATCTTACCCATTTTTATTCTGTGTGCCTAAAAGATCATTTCTGCTGTTTTGGGGGTCCAGCTATTGCAGAAGACACCATTAGCAAATCTGCTATACAAGTAATCGCTTTCAAATACTGGTTGCTTGCTGCAAATTTGATTTGAATTGAGTGTCAAAAAGATCATTTTTGCTGGTTTGGGGGTCATACTACCATAAAAGACACTGTTAGTAAATGTCCTATTGAAAAAAATCTTATTTCAAATACTAATTACTAGTGTTGAGCAATTTTTATCGACAAAGTTGAAATCGGCAAGGTTTTTATGGTGATCAAAATTTCCAGATCATGCGATAATTAAGGTTAAAATCTGTGCATCATCTATTAAGATCGCGCCTTTTTCGGCGCTTCCTGTAATTTTGGCGGCCAGCAAATGAGATTACAGAATAGAGCAGGTGAGATGTGTGTGCGACGTCATGACTGGGATGTGTATGGTTGCGATTGGCTGGAAAAAATCACATGACTCGTTTTACATAGAACAGCGTTTCCTGTTTCAGCCTCAGTGTCTCTCGCGTCTCATAGGGATAGGACCTGCGTTCTGTGGCCAAACGCCAGCGAAAAAAAATTTTCT